>CM060860.1:20077985-20124312 GCA_030737845.1 Acorus calamus
GACTCATTTCTAATAAGAAACAATTGGCTCTGACAGGACCAGGCTCTGATACCAACTTTTGTCACGACCCAGGGCGGCCGTCCCTGAGACGTGGCAAGTATATATATGATATCAGTAATCCATACACGAAGTCAATAAATACACCAGTATGTCAAAGGCAATAAAACGAAACCAAGTGACTGACATCATACACATACAAAAATAGCGGAAGCGAAGACGACTATGTCTGTATTTCAAAGATATATTAACAGACTAGAGTACCCAATCATATTGTCCTGTGAGAGCCCATATATATATACAACAAAAAGACAACACCAACCCATAGACAGTGCCCAAGCACAAGTAGAGATACATACAAGAAAACGGGGGATGCTGAAAGCCTCTCACGCGCGAGATATCTAACGTGAACGCTGTCTCCTACTGGAATCGCGTCTCAGGGAGCTCCTCCTTCGGATCCGGATCAGCGACAACTGGAGAAAACATATGCGAGGGGTGAGCCACACGCTCAGTGAATGGAACAATTCAAGTACCACAATTCATATAACTTCAAACAATCATCGAGTCTCTCACCCTCACCCCCTCCTCGGGGTGACATAGGCTCCCTAGGAAAGAAGGTCGATTGTTCTACACCACTCGTCTTCCGGTAGTCTCTCCCGGTGTGGCCCATACTACCTGGCAGCCTCCCGGCACCTCTCAGGGTTCAGGCCTCTACTGGACTAGCCTCCCACGATCACTACCTCAGCCGTATGGGCACGCCAACACGCTTCATGAGTAGTATCTGGGAGGGCTCCTCACCAGACTCTGCTACGCCGGGTAGTCTCTACTCGGAGCCGACGAGGGAAGAACACTCGACCCCTGCGAATACGATCCCTTAGGATCCGTCGTCATCGGTTAACAACCACCGATAAGCGCAACGAATTCTCATGAATTCCCTCCAGGGCGCATAACTCAGATGCGGGGAAGATATTTCATTCTAAGTGTCCATGACATAGCATGACCCCCCCCCTTTAGGTGGTCATACACTTACCTGATCTCATTAGGCGAGAAAATATGGCTTAAGCATGCATTTTAATTCTTACAAGAAATAAAGATTAATCATGGAAGCGCCTCAAGTTAATTAATATACAAGACATGATTATTACCTACGGCATGCTTCTACTTATGCCTCTTTGTGTGATTAATTAGATTAGATTAGGTGGGGACATGCATAAATCAGGGTTATTCATATAAGGAGATACGTTATCTAGCATGGACGGCTTTTATTCCTTATACATGGATGCATAATACCTAACATGCAACATCCGATCATGACATGGGTGCAGTCCTAGCAAAACAGGCATCTATATGAACATTTACACAATATTCGACGAGTTATATGCAGTTATGGTACCCCAGGGGAGGGCGATGCACTCCAACGTGCATCGAACGCCTCCTAACTGGGTTGGATTGATCCACTCACCGTAAACCGGGTCGTCGCGCGACCGCTCGCCAAGATCTGCAAGACAAGGCATCCCAACGGTGAGTTAAACTACTTAACAACACTTGAAATTTACAAGAAATGTCAAAGACTCAGTTATGCGTGCATACGAGCCCGCACGCATGCGAGTACGCGCGTACGCACGCCTATCCGAGCACCCCGACACCAACCCGAGTCCCCGGGCAGCCACACGCGTGGCCCCCGCACACACGCGCACATGCACGCACGCGTGCACGTGCCCCCGCCCCTCCTGGCCGCGCGTCCAGACGCGCTGCCGAACCTCCCCGCGCCCGCGCTCGCGCGCGCCCGCGCGTACTGCGCGCCCGCCAGCGTCCGCGCAACCCGCGCGCACGCCTCGCGCGACCCGCGCGCACGCCTTGCGCGCTCCTGTGCGCCCGCCTGCGCTCGCGGACAGACCCGCGCGCGCCCAGATGCACCCGACTGCCTGCCTGCGCGCATACCTGCGCGCGCGCGCACGCGCGCGGACAGGCCCCCGCGCGCGTCCAGAAGCTTTTAACCCCTCCCCCACCCTACACACTGACCCAAACACATGCACAAGGGGTGCAAGGTCCCCTAGCATCCAACAAAACCCAAAAATCAGAAAAAATAAGAGGGGGAGAGCTCACCAAGAGAGGGGGGAGTGAAACGGGGAAAACCGGTGCCCTCCGCGCACCCGCAACTACCACAACCACCACCACCACTACCACCACCTCACCAGCCTCTCCACAACCTCTATTTACTGGAAAAACATGGAAAATAGGGGGGGGGGTGTAAGAGAAGAGCTTGAGGGGAAGGGTGAATCAATGGAACCTTGAAAGAGAACTACCTCTCCTTGTGCTCCTTCTTCTTCTTCTTCAATCCAAGCCAACACACACACACACTCTCACACACACACACAGCTGAGAAAGAGAGGAGAGAATGAATGGGAGGGAGAGAGAGAGAGCCATCTACGACTACAACAAAAACTCAAGTCAAGAATGAAAAAATAAAAAGGGTGTGAACCTAAGCTAACCTCACCCACACACACTCACCAAAACCAAAGCATGACTTACTCCCTAAGCAAAGAGGGGTGAGTTTACCAAAGGTCACCATGACCCACATAAATATCCATTTACTATTCCACTTACCAAATCAGTTTCGAAGAAACCCCGGATGCGGTTAGGAATTGCATAATTTCCAAAACGTTATCGGAATTCGATGAAATTTTTATGGGTAGTAGAGAACGGTACCAGGACCCATAATATGCAGTTAGATTTTCAATCGGAGTTCTCTAGCTCACGCAGATGGCTAAAAAGCTAAAATTTTAGCGGTTCCGATCGAAAAAGAAAATTTCGAAAATGGCCAGAATTGACCCAAAGGTTACCCATAGGCTAAAAAGTGACACATATATAACATTCTTCCCCCCTTAGGAAATTTTGTCCACAAAATTTAATACAAAAACATCTAAGAAGGAAAAAGATGTGGATATGCGTCACGCATGGCGTCCTCGCTCCCAAGTGGCCTCGGCACCAGAACGGTGCTGCCATCGCACCTTAACCAACTGGACGGTCTTGGTGCGGAGCCTCTTCTCGCGCCGGTCCAGGATCTCAATCGGCTGCTCCACGAATGACAAGTCTGGCTCAAAGACAAGCGGCTCGAACGGGATGACGTGGGCAGGATCGTGGACGTAACGCCTCAGCTGCGAGACATGGAAGACGTCATGGGCCTGAGCCAGCTGTGGGGGCAAGGCTAGGCGATAGGCCACCTCCCCAATCCGCTCCAGAATGAAAAACGGGCCAATAAAACGCGGACTCAGCTTGCCCCGCACACCGAAACGGAAGATGCCCTTCGACGGGGACACCTTCAAAAAGACATGGTCACCAACCTCGAAGGCGAGCTCACGGCGACGGCGATCGGCGTAGCTCTTCTGACGGCTCTAAGCGGCACGGATACGCTCACGAATCGTCTTGACCTTCTCTGAGGTCAGGCGGACGATCTCTGGTCCCTCCAACTGGCGCTCTCCGACCTCATCCCAACACAAGGGAGACCTACAGCTGCGGCCATAGAGTGCCTCATAAGGTGCCATCCGAATACTCGAGTGGTAGCTGTTGTTGTAGGCAAACTCTACCAACGGAAGGTGCCTCTCCCAACTACCCCCGAAGTCAAGGATGCAGGCCCGCAACATGTCCTCCAAGGTCTGAATCGTCCTCTCCGACTGGCCATCGGTCTGCGGATGAAAAGCGGTACTGAAGTGGAGGTTCGTACCAAGGGCGTGCTGGAGGCTACGCCAGAACCTCGAAGTGAACCTCGCATCTCTATCTGAAACGATGCTGACCGGAGTGCCGTGGAGACGAACGATCTCGGAGACAAACAACTGCGCTAGGGTGTCCAGGGAATCGGTGAGTCGGATGGGGAGAAAATGGGCGGACTTGGTCAGTCGGTCGACGATCACCCAGATGGCATCGCGACCCGAACGTGACCTCGGCAGACCCGAAACAAAGTCCATAGTAATCTGCTCCCACTTCCACTGCGGAATCTCCATGGACTGCAGCTTCCCCGCAGGACGCTGATGCTCCGACTTCACCTGCTGGCATACCAAGCAACGGGCAACGAAATGGCCAATATCCGCCTTCATCCCGCGCCACCAGTAGCCACGACGAAGGCCCCTGTACATTTTCGTGCCACCCGGATGCACTGTGTACCTCGAGCGATGGGCCTCGTCCAAGATCTTTTGCTTCAGCTCTGCGTCGTTAGGAATACATACCCGGCCTCTGAACCGCAGGATCCCATCCTCATGAATCTGGTAGTCCGGTCGCTCGCCCCGGGCGACGCCTTTAGAAAGGACCAGAAAGTGTGGATCCCGCCCCTGTGCCGTGCGGATCTCGTCGAGGAGAACAGGCTGCACCACCAACCTGGCTAGAAAGCCACCAGCAGGCGTCTCCCGAACACTGATCCAGCAAGCGGCCTCCTCCAGAAGCCTCCAACGACGCACAGCCATGTGGGCGGCCATGCCCAAGGGCTGCCTACTCAGGGCATCTGCTACGACATTCGCCTTACTCGGATGGTAAGCGATGTCACAATCGTAGTCCTTCAAGAACTCGACCCAACGTCTCTGACGCATGTTGAGTTCCGGCTGGGACTGCTGATAAGTTAGGCTCTTGTGATCCGTGAAGAGCTCGAACTCCTCACCATAGAGGTAGTGCCTCCAAATCTTCAGCGCAAAGATGATCGCTACTAACTCCAGGTCATGGGTGGGGTAATTCTGCTCATGGGGCTTCAACTGACGCGACGCGTAAGCAATAACCTTACCGTTCTGCATCAGGACGCAACCCAAACCCAGCCGCGACGCATCAGAGTAGACTGCGAATCCGCCACTCCCCGACGGAATGGTAAGAACGGGCGCTGAGGTGAGTCTCCGCTTCAACTCCTGGAAGCTCTCCTCGCAAGATGGGGACCACTCGAACCGGACATCCTTCCGAGTGAGGCGGGTCAGAGGGACGGCTATCTTCGAGAAACCCTCAACAAACCTCCGATAATAGCCCGCCAAACCCAGGAAGCTCCGAATCTCGGTGGGGTTCGACGGTCGCCGCCAGTTCGACACGGCAAGCGTCTTCTCTGGGTCCACAGATATACCCACACCGGAAATCACATGGCCAAGGAAGGCCACACGCTCTAACCAAAACTCGCACTTACTGAACTTGGCGAACAACTGATGTCTGGCCAAAGTCTCCAAGACAGTGCGAAGATGGTCAGCGTGCTCCTCAAGACTCCTAGAGTACACCAAAATAACGTCAATGAAGACTACCACGAAGGAGTCGAGGAAGGGTCGAAACACCCGATTCATCAAATCCATGAAAGCGGCCGGCGCATTCGTCAACCCAAACGGCAGAACTCGAAACTCGTAGTGCCCGTAACGGGTACGAAAGGCCGTCTTCGGAATATCCGTCTCCCGGATCTTCAGCTGATAGTAGCTCGAACGGAGATCGATCTTAGAGAAGACACGCGCTCCCTGGAGCTGGTCAAACAGATCGTCGATCCGCGGTAAGGGGTACTTGTTCTTCACGGTCCGCTTGTTCAGCTGTCTGTAGTCAATACACAAACGCAGCGAACCGTCCTTCTTCCAGACAAACAGGACAGGGGCTCCCCACGGAGAGACGCTCGGACGTGCGAACCCCTTCTCGAGCAACTCCTCCAGCTGCTCCTTCAGCACTTTCAACTCTGCTGGGGCCATCCGGTACGGAGCCCTCGAAATCGGCTCGGTCCCCGGAATTAGATTAATCTCAAACTCGATCGCGCGATCCGGTGGTAGACCCGGAAGACCATCAGGGAAAACCTCCGGATATTCCGCCACGATAGGAGTCTGACTGATATGCCTCCTCGGAGACGGGCGCGTGGACGTGGTCACCCTTGGGCTTCGGAGGTTTACGAACCTATCGGAGGCAAGGAGTCTACTTGAGAGTTCTCGGCTGTTGGGCCAGGACTTGCGCGGGATGCCTCCAGCGTGGGCGCGAGCTAACGCTGAGATGGAAGATCTTCTGGACACTCAGACTAGAGCACTGGAGGCATAGATTGGAGCGTTGGCTGACCAGGCGCGAGAGATCCAGGAGCTGCGGGCGGCCCGCGTGGCGATCCCGTAGATACCCTTAGCGGTAGATCCACCAGTGGTGCCAGGGATACCCCTTGTATCGGTTGGATACCGTATCCTCCTCCGTTCTGTTTATCGGGGGTATACCACAGAGTTGCGTGCGGCACCAGTTTCAAGCGTCGAGAACGGGAAGTACTCTGCCAAGAAGTAGTTCCGGAACCCGGCCCAAAGGAGTCGCCCCACACCCTCCGGAATGTCCACAGATCGGGTGGCCCACCAGTCAGCGGCGCTACCCTTCAACATGAACGTGGCCAACGAGACACGCTGGCGGTCGGTGCAGTGCATGGTCGAGAAGATCTTGTCTATCTCCATCAACCAACGCTCTGGGGCAAGGGGGTCCCTCGTCGAGCCATGGAACTCAGGAGGATGAAGCTTCAAAAAGGCGGTGAGGCCGGTCTGATGCACACGGGCCGCTGCCTCTAGCTCCTCCTCCCTCTGCTCGGGTCCATGGGCTCCGACTGCAGGAATCTCCGCTGGTACAGGGGGTACATCTGGCACTACGGGTGGATCTGCTGCTAAGGGTACCTGCGGAGCCGCCTCGCGGGCTGCTCGCAGTTCCTGGATCTCTCGCGCCTGCTCAGCCAGCGCTCTCGTCTGAGCCTCTAGCACCCTCGTCTGAGTTTCCAGAAGGTCCGCTATCCGAGCGTAAGCACGCTCCCATGCAGGAGGCTCCTGCGCAGGTCCTGGCCCAACAGTCGAGGGCCCTCCAGTAGACTCCTCGTCTCCGGTAGGTTCGGAAACCTCCGAAGCCCGAGGGCGACCACGTCCACGCGCCCATTTCCGCGGAGGCATATCAGCAACCTAAAGAACCAGCACTAGGATCAGCATACTCATGTGGAAATTCTAGGACTCATTTCTAACAAGAAACAATTGGCTCTGACAGGACCAGGCTCTGATACCAACTTTTGTCACGACCCAGGGCGGCCGTCCCCGAGACGTGGCAAGTATATATATGATATCAGTAATCCATACACGAAGTCAATAAATACACCAGTATGTCAAAGGCAATAAAACGAAACCAAGTGACTGACATCATACACATACAAAAATAGCGGAAGCGAAGACGACTATGTGTGTATTTCAAAGATATATTAACAGACTAGAGTACCCAATCATATTGTCCTGTGAGAGCCCATATATATATACAACAAAAAGACATCACCAACCCATAGACAGTGCCCAAGCACAAGTAGAGATACATACAAGAAAACGGGGGATGCTGAAAGCCTCTCACGCGCGAGATATCTAACGTGAACGCTGTCTCCTACTGGAATCGCGTCTCAGGGAGCTCCTCCTTCGGATCCGGATCAGCGACAACTGGAGAAAACATATGCGAGGGGTGAGCCACACGCTCAGTGAATGGAACAATTCAAGTACCACAATTCATATAACTTCAAACAATCATCGAGTCTCTCACCCTCACCCCCTCATCGGGGTGACATAGGCTCCCTAGGAAAGAAGGTCGATTGTTCTACACCACTCGTCTTCCGGTAGTCTCTGCCGGTGTGGCCCATACTACCTGGCAGCCTCCCGGCACCTCTCAGGGTTCAGGCCTCTACTAGACTAGCCTCCCACGATCACTACCTCAGCCGTATGGGCACGCCAACACGCTTCATGAGTAGTATCTGGGAGGGCTCCTCACCAGACTCTGCTACGCCGGGTAGTCTCTACTCGGAGCCGACGAGGGAAGAACACTCGACCCCTGCGAATACGATCCCTTAGGATCCGTCGTCATCGGTTAACAACCACCGATAAGCGCAACGAATTCTCATGAATTCCCTCCAGGGCGCATAACTCAGATGCGGGGAAGATATTTCATTCTAAGTGTCCATGACATAGCATGACCCCCCCCCTTTAGGTGGTCATACACTTACCTGATCTCATTAGGCGAGAAAATATGGCTTAAGCATGCATTTTAATTCTTACAAGAAATAAAGATTAATCATGGAAGCGCCTCAAGTTAATTAATATACAAGACATGATTATTACCTACGGCATGCTTCTACTTATGCCTCTTTGTGTGATTAATTAGATTAGATTAGGTGGGGACATGCATAAATCAAGGTTATTCAAATAAGGAGATACGTTATCTAGCATGGACGGCTTTTATTCCTTATACATGGATGCATAATACCTAACATGCAACATCCGATCATGACATGGGTGCAGTCCTAGCAAAACAGGCATCTATATGAACATTTACACAATATTCGACGAGTTATATGCAGTTATGGTACCCCAGGGGAGGGCGATGCACTCCAACGTGCATCGAACGCCTCCTAACTGGGTTGGATTGATCCACTCACAGTAAACCGGGTCGTCGCGCGACCGCTTGCCAAGATCTGCAAGACAAGGCATCCCAACGGTGAGTTAAACTACTTAACAACACTTGAAATTTACAAGAAATGTCAAAGACTCAGTTATGCGCGCATACGGGCCCGCACGCATGCGAGTACGCGCGTACGCACGCCTATCCGAGCACCCCGACACCAACCCGAGTCCCCGGGCAGCCACACGCGTGGCCCCCGCACACACGCGCACATGCACGCACGCATGCACGTGCCCCCGCCTCTCCTGGCCGCGTGTCCAGACGCGCTGCCGAACCTCCCCGCGCGCGCGCGCACGCTTGCGCGCGCCTGCGCGTACTGCGCGCCCGCCAGCGTCCGCGCAACCCGCGCGCACGCCTCGCGCGACCCATGCGCACGCCTTGCGCGCTCCTGTGCGCCCGCCTGCGCTCGCAGACAGACCCGCGCGCGCCCAGATGCACCCGACTGCCCGCCTGCGCGCATACCTGCGCGCGCACGCGCGCGGACAGGCCCGCGCGCGCGCCCAGAAGCTTTTAACCCCTCCCCCACCCTACACACTGACCCAAACACATGCACAAGGGGTGCAAGGTCCCCTAGCATCCACCAAAACCCAAAAATCAGAAAAAATAAGAGGGGGAGAGCTCACCAAGAGAGGGGGGAGTGAAACGGGGAAAACCGGTGCCCTTCGCGCACCCGCAACTACCACAACCACCACCACCACTACCACCACCTCACCAGCCTCTCCACAACCTCTATTTGCTGGAAAAACATGGAAAACAGGGGGGGGGGTAAGAGAAGAGCTTGAGGGGAAGGGTGAATCAATGGAACCTTGAAAGAGAACTACCTCTCCTTGTGCTCCTTCTTCTTCTTCTTCAATCCAAGCCAACACACACACACACTCTCACACACACACACAGCTGAGAAAGAGAGGAGAGAATGAATGGGAGGGAGAGAGAGAGAGCCATCTACGACTACAACAAAAACTCAAGTCAAGAATGAAAAAATAAAAAGGGTGTGAACATAAGCTAACCTCACCCACACACACTCACCAAAACCAAAGCATGACTTACTCCCTAAGCAAAGAGGGGTGAGTTTACCAAAGGTCACCATACCCACATAAATATCCATTTACTATTCCACTTACCAAATCACGAAGAAAACCCCAGGACGGTTAGGAACCGTCCCGTTATCGAGACGTGGCAAATATATAAATGATATCAGTAATCCATACACGAGGTCAAATAAATACTCCACAATAGAAAAGAAAATGGCAATACAAAGGTTACAAGTAACTGACATCAAATATATACAAAATTTTTCAGCGGAAGCTATTTTTCAATATTTTCGACTAAGTCTGTAATTCAAAAGCATATTACACATTTTTTCAACCCGACTAGAGTATTTTTTAACACAATCAACTGTCCTGTGAGAGCCAATATATACAATAACTGACATCATTTTTTTGACATGTTCTCTTTTCTCGTACATACCGTGCGCAAGCATTTTGTCAAGTATAATACATACAATGAAAAGGGAATTTTTTAGCTGATAGCCTTTTTTTCCGACTCGCAAAATTTCTTTGACATCCAACGTTTTTTGGCGAATAATATTTTGACGCGGATAACATTTTCTCCTACTGTATATCGGATGGCGCCATTTTTTCGGGGAGCTCTTCTCAACAGAGATTGCATTTTTGATCCATTTTCGACTCAGCGTCAACTGGGGATTTTTTAAAACATAAGCGAGGGGTGAGCTACAAGCTCAGTGAGTGGTCAGAAACCAAACACCAACACCAACATTCGATCCTAAGGCAATCACCTATCAAGGAAACCATGGGTAGAAACCCAACGGTTAACAAGGTCACACGGCGGTGCAACCATACCTCGTCCTCGCCCTAGCCCCCACAGGGGTGAGTCTAGGGACTTGAAGGACAAAACTTGCTGTTCTACACCGTTCGTCATCCGGTAGCGCTCTCCCGGGCAGCCTCTACCTGGAGCCGGCCACGGTCGGTACACTGTCGACAGCGTCGATGATACCTACAGGTGGGGGGTCCACCCAGGGCAGCTCGTACCTAGGAAGCATCCACGTGGATCCGGCGAAGGGGAGAACAATTCATGCTCGCAATATCGTCCAGTGGTCCACCCTCGCGTAGCCTCACCTGGTACACTCCCATGATCAGTACATCCGCCGAATGCATCGGGAGTACTTACAAGTGGGAGTCCTCTGTCAGGGCAGCTTCAACATCTGGGCCACGACATGCGACGATATTGGGAGGAACCACTACTTGTTCGCAGCGCGAACCCCATGGGAAAACCTACTACACAAGCTGGTGGGTCGAGTATCAACTCGAGCCCACCCCACTCACGCCAATACCCTCACCCTCACCCCTATGGGTGACATAGGATCTTGGGAGCAATACCCTCACCCTCACTCCGACGGGTGACATAGGATCTTGGGACAATACCCTCACCCTCACTCCGACGGGTGACATAGGATCTTGGGAAATTACACGAACTGGCGGATCGAACCAACGCCGACCCACCACACCCTCACCCTCACCCCCTCCTCGGGGTGACATAGGCTCTTGGGGAAGAGGTCGATTGTTCTACTCCACTCGTCTTCCGGTAGTCTCTCCCGGTGTGGCCTCTACTACCTCGTGCACAGGGTTCAGGCCTCTACCGGACTAGTCTCCCAAGACATTTTTCGCTACCTCAGCTGTATGGGCACACCAACACGCGTCATGAGTAGTATCGGGGAGATCTCCACCGGACTTTACTACGCCGGGCAGTCTCTACTCGGAGCCGACGAAGGAAAGAACACTCGACACTCGCGAATACGATCCCTATGGATCCGTCATCATCGGTTATCAAACACCGATAAGCGCAATGAATTCTCATGAATTCCCTCCAGGGCGCATAACTCAGATGCGGGGAAGACATTTTATTCTAAGTGTCAAAGGCATGGTACGACCCCATAGGAGGTCATACACTTGTCTAATCCCATTAAACAAGGCTCACGGCCTAAATAGGCATATACAGAATATGCCATTAATTACCCAGGGATAACTTACTTAAACATGCATACGAGGGCATAGTAAATATTCAATCACATAAGTACGACTTAAGCAGGCGTTGGATATCACCAACTCAAAGGGGAGGGTTAAGCGCGATCCGCGCGACAATAGGTGTATGCCAATAATTCCAAGCGAACCCGAGTCAGGTAGGAACTACATCTACTCACTCGGTTCGCGAAGGGAGGGAGGGCGAGAGAGAGGGAATGCCTCATTCCCTCTCGAAGCTGGTCATAGTTTTGCCCCAACAAGATGGGTGCAACAACTATACCATACCCTCGAGTACTAAATCGGGATTATTACGCATACACTCCGTTATTAACCCAAGTTAGACATGCCAGATGTGTTCAATTAATAATAAGGGTAGTAATTCAACAAAATAACCTAAGTCATGCCATATTCTATACAATACATAGGCAAGTATAAGGTAGAATAGGGGTTCTACACAATATACGAGCTATACAACCTAGCATGCATGATATCTAACATATTTAGGGTGCAATTAAAGCCCCATGGAAGCGCGAAGCACGACTACGTGCATCGAGCGCTCCCGGAAGGGTTGGAATCAAACCACTCACCGATACCCGAGTCGTCGCGCATCCCAACCGACGAGGTCTGCAAGCCAAGGGTACCAAAAGGGTGAGTAAAATCATAAACAAACATATAAAATCAATTAGGGATGCCTAAGACATAGACATCCACGCATACGGGCTCGAACGCACGCATGCATGCACGCACGCACACGTGCCCGAGCCCCCCGGACACCCACCCGAGGGTGCCGACCCTCCGCACGCCCAAAACGGCCCCAGCCGCCTTGCACGCACGCACGCGGAGCCCCGGGCGCAGCCCCGGGCGTCCCGTGCGCACGCCCCGCGCGCACCGCGCGCAGACCGCGCACAGACGCGCGCACCACGCGCAGGCAGCGCGCAGACGCGCGCACCCGCGCGCAGGCACGCGCGCCCGACCCGCGCGCACGCCCCCGCGCCCCAGCGCGTGCGCGCGCGCGCTCCCGCGCGCCCCAGCACGCTCCAGCGCCCCGCGCGCGCCTCAGCGCGTGCCAGCGCCCCGCGCGCGCCCGCGTGCGCGCTCGCGCGTGCGGACCCGCGCGCCCAGCCTCCCAACCCCTCTCCCAAGTCCCCCACATGCACCCAAACCCAAACACTACCCATGCATGCCCTCCCAAGCACCTATACATGCATTAAAACCAACTAAAGAAGAGGGAGAAACTCACCAAATGGAGTCGGGGGCGTAGGGGCTCGCAAGCGCACCCCCGACCACCACCACCGCCACCCCTTCCTAGCTTCCCAAGCTTCTTCTTCTTGCTGAAAACAGGGGGGATGGGAAATCATGAGAGGGTAGGGGATGGAGGAGAGGGAGGAGAAACATCAACACACACCAACCTTGATTACTTCTACTTCTTGCTCCACCAACAACCAAGCACTCCTTCTTCTTCTCCCTCACTTAGACATAAACACAAACACTTGGTGGGCTGTTATCAAAAGGGGGAGGGAAAGCAATGGATCAGCTAGGGGAGGGGAAGATGAGAAACAACAACACAATATTCACACACAAACCTTGATTCCTTCACTTCCTCCATCAAGTGCTCCTTCTCCATCACCATCTCTTCCTTCTCCTCCACCCAAAACACACACACAAGGGCTGGACCAGAGCAAAAGAGGGAAGAAAATATGCCCAAGGTCGTGACATTTGGTGCCTTAAATAGGCAAGGGCGGAGTGAAAGACCAAGTCGTCCTCGGACTTAAAACTCTGCGCAGCCTTCACTTAAACGGCCATAACTTCCTCAATACAGCTCCGAATTGCATGATTCCAGTGGCATTGGAAAGATAAGACGATTATCTACAACTTTCATGTTTACACCTAGATCAAATAACCCCTCTAGCTATTTCTAAATCTAGGCTAAACATCTTACAGGGCTGCAGCCTGGATTTCTCAACTTCGGGGTATACATGGAAAATACCCATAACTTTTAATATACGAATCCAGTTGATCCAATTCCACTTCTATATGGAAGCTATATCAAAACTGGACATCTCGTAATAATATCGGATTTTTACCTCTTCATCTTGGATTTTAACAAAATCAAATCCAAATGACAATCCGAAACTGCATAATTCCAAAAACGTTATCGGAATTAAACGAAAATTTTATGGGCAGTACTAAACAATACCAGGACCCATAATATGCAGTTATATCTTCAATCAGAGTCCTTAAACCCCAGAAGGTAGCTAAAAATCAAAATTTTAGCGACTCCGATCGAAATTAGGACTCTAAATGACACAGGTCTAACATTCTCCCCCCCTTAGGAAATTTAGTCCTCGAAATTTAAGGAAACCCAAAGGGAAGACCGAACGTAGAAGTGTCGCCCATAGAGTCCCTTGGCTCCCAAGTGGTCCAGACACCAAACTGGTGCTACCACGCACTCTAACCGAAGGAACGGTCTTGATGCGGAGCCTCTTCTCACATCGGTCCATGGACCCGATCAACTGCTCCACGAACGACAAATCCAGCTCGAAGGTGAGCGGCTCGAACGGAATGATGTGAGCAGGATCGTGGACATAATGTCTCAGCTGAGACATCGGATGACGTCACAGGCACGAGTCAGCCATGGGGCAAGGCTTTATGACAGCCACCTCCCCTAATCCACTCAAGGATGAAAACCGGTCCGATGGAAGGCCGACTCAACACGCCCCGAACGTCGAAACAGAGGATGCCCTTAAACCGGGACACCTCATGCCAACATGTTCGCCGAACCCGAAGATAGGCTCCTGGCGACGATGACTTGTGTAGCCCTTCTGACGGTTCTAGGTGGTGCAGATGCACGCACGAACCATCTCGGCCACCGCAAGGTCAATAAAATGACTTATGGCCCCTCCAACAGGCGCTCTACAACCGTCCCAACACAGGGGAGGTGTAAAACTGCGCCCGTAGAGTGCCCCTTTTTCCATTTCATCTGGATGCTCGAATGGCAGTCGTCTCATAGGCAGACCCCTACCTAAAGGGTGGTGCCTCATCCAACTGCCCCAAGTCGAGCACGCAGGCAAATAGCAGGTCCTCCAAGGCCTAAATCGTCCTCTTGCCTGGCTGTCCGTCGGTATCGAAACGCTGTACTTAAAAGGGAGGCTCGCGCGAAAAGCCTGCCAAAGGCTGCGCCAGAACCTCG
Organism: Acorus calamus; assembly: GCA_030737845.1. NCBI lineage: Eukaryota > Viridiplantae > Streptophyta > Magnoliopsida > Acorales > Acoraceae > Acorus > Acorus calamus. The sequence continues at coordinate 20,092,644 of CM060860.1, forward strand.
AAGTAACCCACGCGTCTCAGCTCGAAATAGCACCGACCGGAGTGCCATGAAGACGAACAATCGCGAAGGCTCAAACCCGCGTCAAAGCATCCGAGACTCAGTCAGTTGGATAGGGAGGAAAGTGCGGACCTAGTCAATCGGTCAATGATCACCCAGACGGCATCGTGACCCGAACGTGCTTTAGCGAGCCCACAACGAAACCCATGATAACTCACTCCCACATCCACTGAGGAATCTTGATGGACGAACGCACTCCAATGCGACGATCAACAACTTCGCCTGAGGGCATGCCAACCAACATCCTCAACGAAGGCTACCTCAGAACAGCCCACGGAGGCCAATAACATATTTGAGATCATTGTAGGCATCTGGCGTATTCGTCTACCCCGACGGCAGTACCCAAAATTCGTAGTGCCCGAAACGGTCACGAAAGGCCAACTAAAGAATGCCCAACTCCCGGATCTCCAAATAGGGTACCCTGCGCGAAGATCGATCAATAGAAAGACACTGGCTCCCAAAGCTGGTCTAAACATATCATCAATTCGCGACAAGGGGTACTTGATCTTCAACCCCTATGGGGAGATCAAAATCATTCCTGGGACGATTAAGTCCAAATCTGCTCCTCGAGCAAGGCTGACGCTCATGATGACTCTTACACGCTAGGTAAGCCACGCGACCGCACTTAATCCGCAAGGCACGCAATAGGAGGTCGTCGATTCCCGACAACGCCTCAGCGACGTCATCTACCTGATATGGCGGTTGAGTCCCATCACGAACGCTTAGCGTCACGTCTCCTCATTTACGACCCATGTGGGGGCAAAACGCGACAGTACCTCAAACTGTGCTTCACATGCCGCCACGAACAGGTCGCCCAACTATAACCGTTGGAACTCCAGCATCATGCACTCAATGGGCAGATTCATCACGGGGAGTCCAAGCTCTCGACGTCACCCAGTAGCACTCTTCGGTGTGGCCCCTACCTGGTAGCCTCCCATGTCCACTATCTCTGCTGTATGGGCACACCAACAAGCGTCGTGGATAGTCCCAGGGAGCACCTCACAGGACTCTTGCCTCTACCGGGTAGCTACTATGCACGATGATATATCGAAGCGACTCCAGATATGGCTATGGAACCCAGTCCATAAGCGATCGCCCACCAAGCTGCAATAGGATGCACCCAATCCCGATCATATGCATCACCACCAGCTATCGCACCTCTCAAGTGAGGAAAAATCAAACATCAATTGATGCTTCAAAGGTATTCCTTGACTGGGAAAAGAACCTCGGGAGGGCCTCATGAGGTCCCGATATAGGATATCCCGACAACCAAACAAGGAACACGGAGTACCCTAGCCCGGGTCTCAACGCTGACCCTGCAAGGCCCCTTATCCTGAGTAGGAAGGCTAGAAGAAGACATCCCCCTTAATGAATACTACACCACATCCTCAACGCTTGAAACTGATGCCGCACGCAACTCTATGGTATACCCCCGATAAACAAACGGAGGAGAATGCAGTCTCCAACCGGTACATGGGGTATCCTGGCACCACTAGTGGACCTACCGCTAAGGGTATCTACGGGATCGCCACGCGGGCCGCCCGCAGCTCCTGGATCTCTCGCACTGCTCAGCCAACGCTCCAGTCTATGCCTCCAGTGCTCTAGTCTGAGTGTCCAGAAGATCTTCCATCTCAGCGTTAGCTCGCGCCAACGCTGGAGGCATCCCGCGCAAGTCCTGGCCCAACAGCCGAGAACTCTCAAGTAGACTCCTCACCTCCGGTAGGTTCGAAAACCTCCGAAGCCCAAGGGTGACCACGTCCACGCGCCCGTCTCCGAGGAGGCACATCAGCAACTAAGGAACCAGCACTAGGATCAGAATACTCGTCTCGAAATCCTAGGACTCATCTCAAAGAAAACAGTTGGCTCTGACAGGACATGGCTCTGATACCAACTTTTGTCACGCCCCAGGACGGCCGTCCCCGAGACGTGGCAAATATATAAATGATATCAGTAATCCATACACGAGGTCAAATAAATACTCCACAATAGAAAAGACAATACACAAGTAACTGACATCAAATATATACAAAAAGCGGAAGCTCAATGACTAAGTCTGTAATTCAAAAGCATATTACAGACTAGAGTACACAATCAACTGTCCTGTGAGAGCCAATATATACAATAACTGACATCAACACTCTACATACCGTGCGCAAGCACAAGTATAATACATACAATGAAAAGGGAATGCTGATAGCCTCCGACTCGCAAGACATCCAACGCGAACGCGGGTCTCCTACTCGGATGGCGCCAGGGGAGCTCTTCTCTTGGATCCGACTCAGCGTCAACTGGGGAAAAACATAAGCGAGGGGTGAGCTACAAGCTCAGTGAGTGGTCAGAAACCAAACACCAACACCAACATTCGATCCTAAGGCAATCACCTATCAAGGAAACCATGGGTAGAAACCCAACGGTTAACAAGGTCACACGGCGGTGCAACCATACCTCGTCCTCGCCCTAGCCCCCACAGGGGTGAGTCTAGGGACTTGAAGGACAAAACTTGCTGTTCTACACCGTTCGTCATCCGGTAGCGCTCTCCCGGGCAGCCTCTACCTGGAGCCGGCCACGGTCGGTACACTGTCGACAGCGTCGATGATACCTACAGGTGGGGGTCCACCCAGGGCAGCTCGTACCTAGGAAGCATCCACGTGGATCCGGCGAAGGGGAGAACAATTCATGCTCGCAATATCGTCCAGTGGTCCACCCTCGCGTAGCCTCACCTGGTACACTCCCATGATCAGTACATCCGCCGAATGCATCGGGAGTACTTACAAGTGGGAGTCCTCTGTCAGGGCAGCTTCAACATCTGGGCCACGACATGCGACGATATTGGGAGGAACCACTACTTGTTCGCAGCGCGAACCCCATGGGAAAACCTACTACACAAGCTGGTGGGTCGAGTATCAACTCGAGCCCACCCCACTCACGCCAATACCCTCACCCTCACCCCTATGGGTGACATAGGATCTTGGGAGCAATACCCTCACCCTCACTCCGACGGGTGACATAGGATCTTGGGACAATACCCTCACCCTCACTCCGACGGGTGACATAGGATCTTGGGAAATTACACGAACTGGCGGATCGAACCAACGCCGACCCACCACACCCTCACCCTCACCCCCTCCTCGGGGTGACATAGGCTCTTGGGGAAGAGGTCGATTGTTCTACTCCACTCGTCTTCCGGTAGTCTCTCCCGGTGTGGCCTCTACTACCTCGTGCACAGGGTTCAGGCCTCTACCGGACTAGTCTCCCAAGACCGCTACCTCAGCTGTATGGGCACACCAACACGCGTCATGAGTAGTATCGGGGAGATCTCCACCGGACTTTACTACGCCGGGCAGTCTCTACTCGGAGCCGACGAAGGAAAGAACACTCGACACTCGCGAATACGATCCCTATGGATCCGTCATCATCGGTTATCAAACACCGATAAGCGCAATGAATTCTCATGAATTCCCTCCAGGGCGCATAACTCAGATGCGGGGAAGACATTTTATTCTAAGTGTCAAAGGCATGGTACGACCCCATAGGAGGTCATACACTTGTCTAATCCCATTAAACAAGGCTCACGGCCTAAATAGGCATATACAGAATATGCCATTAATTACCCAGGGATAACTTACTTAAACATGCATACGAGGGCATAGTAAATATTCAATCACATAAGTACGACTTAAGCAGGCGTTGGATATCACCAACTCAAAGGGGAGGGTTAAGCGCGATCCGCGCGACAATAGGTGTATGCCAATAATTCCAAGCGAACCCGAGTCAGTAGGAACTACATCTACTCACTCGGTTCGCGAAGGGAGGGAGGGCGAGAGAGAGGGAATGCCTCATTCCCTCTCGAAGCTGGTCATAGTTTTGCCCCAACAAGATGGGTGCAACAACTATACCATACCCTCGAGTACTAAATCGGGATTATTACGCATACACTCCGTTATTAACCCAAGTTAGACATGCCAGATGTGTTCAATTAATAATAAGGGTAGTAATTCAACAAAATAACCTAAGTCATGCCATATTCTATACAATACATAGGCAAGTATAAGGTAGAATAGGGGTTCTACACAATATACGAGCTATACAACCTAGCATGCATGATATCTAACATATTTAGGGTGCAATTAAAGCCCCATGGAAGCGCGAAGCACGACTACGTGCATCGAGCGCTCCCGGAAGGGTTGGAATCAAACCACTCACCGATACCCGAGTCGTCGCGCATCCCAACCGACGAGGTCTGCAAGCCAAGGGTACCAAAAGGGTGAGTAAAATCATAAACAAACATATAAAATCAATTAGGGATGCCTAAGACATAGACATCCACGCATACGGGCTCGAACGCACGCATGCATGCACGCACGCACACGTGCCCGAGCCCCCCGGACACCCACCCGAGGGTGCCGACCCTCCGCACGCCCAAAACGGCCCCAGCCGCCTTGCACGCACGCACGCGGAGCCCCGGGCGCAGCCCCGGGCGTCCCGTGCGCACGCCCCGCGCGCACCGCGCGCAGACCGCGCACAGACGCGCGCACCACGCGCAGGCAGCGCGCAGACGCGCGCACCCGCGCGCAGGCACGCGCGCCCGACCCGCGCGCACGCCCCCGCGCCCCAGCGCGTGCGCGCGCGCGCTCCCGCGCGCCCCAGCACGCTCCAGCGCCCCGCGCGCGCCTCAGCGCGTGCCAGCGCCCCGCGCGCGCCCGCGTGCGCGCTCGCGCGTGCGGACCCGCGCGCCCAGCCTCCCAACCCCTCTCCCAAGTCCCCCACATGCACCCAAACCCAAACACTACCCATGCATGCCCTCCCAAGCACCTATACATGCATTAAAACCAACTAAAGAAGAGGTAGAAACTCACCAAATGGAGTCGGGGGCGTAGGGGCTCGCAAGCGCACCCCCGACCACCACCACCGCCACCCCTTCCTAGCTTCCCAAGCTTCTTCTTCTTGCTGAAAACAGGGGGGATGGGAAATCATGAGAGGGTAGGGGATGGAGGAGAGGGAGGAGAAACATCAACACACACCAACCTTGATTACTTCTACTTCTTGCTCCACCAACAACCAAGCACTCCTTCTTCTTCTCCCTCACTTAGACATAAACACAAACACTTGGTGGGCTGTTATCAAAAGGGGGAGGGAAAGCAATGGATCAGCTAGGGGAGGGGAAGATGAGAAACAACAACACAATATTCATACACAAACCTTGATTCCTTCACTTCCTCCATCAAGTGCTCCTTCTCCATCACCATCTCTTCCTTCTCCTCCACCCAAAACACACACACAAGGGCTGGACCAGAGCAAAAGAGGGAAGAAAATATGCCCAAGGTCGTGACATTTGGTGCCTTAAATAGGCAAGGGCGGAGTGAAAGACCAAGTCGTCCTCGGACTTAAAACTCTGCGCAGCCTTCACTTAAACGGCCATAACTTCCTCAATACAGCTCCGAATTGCATGATTCCAGTGGCATTGGAAAGATAAGACGATTATCTACAACTTTCATGTTTACACCTAGATCAAATAACCCCTCTAGCTATTTCTAAATCTAGGCTAAACATCTTACAGGGCTGCAGCCTGGATTTTCTCAACTTCGGGGTATACATGGAAAATACCCATAACTTTTAATATACGAATCCAGTTGATCCAATTCCACTTCTATATGGAAGCTATATCAAAACTGGACATCTCGTAATAATATCGGATTTTTACCTCTTCATCTTGGATTTTAACAAAATCAAATCCAAATGACAATCCGAAACTGCATAATTCCAAAAACGTTATCGGAATTAAACGAAAATTTTATGGGCAGTACTAAACAATACCAGGACCCATAATATGCAGTTATATCTTCAATCAGAGTCCTTAAACCCCAGAAGGTAGCTAAAAATCAAAATTTTAGCGACTCCGATCGAAATTAGGACTCTAAATGACACAGGTCTAACAACTATTCCACTTACCAAATCAGTTTCGAAGAAAACCCGGATGCGGTTAGGAACTGCATAATTTCCAAAACGTTATCGGAATTCGATGAAATTTTTATGGGTAGTAGAGAACGGTATCAGGACCCATAATATGCAGTTAGATTTTCAATCGGAGTTCTTTAGCTCACGCAGATGGCTAAAAAGCTAAAATTTTAGCGGTTCCGATCGAAAAAGAAAATTTCGAAAATGGCCAGAATTGACCCAAAGGTTACCCATAGGCTAAAAAGTGACACATATATAACACTAGACTCCATTTTTCACCGAGACAACTATTTTTCGACCGGGACAGTATTTTCGACACAGACTCCATCTGTTTGCCCCAAACATCATTTTCGAATTCACACATTTTTTCAACCCGCACACATTTTTCATACCGAGACTCCATTTTTTAACCCAGACACCATTTTTTTACCAAGAACCCATTTTAGAGACCCAAACAACAATTTTCGACCCAGTTATCATTTTTTTGACATGTTCTGCATTTTCTCGTACTATACAACATTTAGCATTTTGTCGTTTTAGAAACTATTTTCGACCCGTACAGTATTTTCGATACAGAATCGAATTTTTTAGCCGAACGCCATTTTTTTCACCGAAACAAAATTTCTTTGGATTCCATCCCGTTTTTTTGGCCTAGACATAATATTTTGACCCGGATAACATTTTTGGATCCAACCTGTATATCCGACATAGGCGCTCATTTTTTCGACCCAGGCATCACTTTTCAACAGAGATTGCATTTTTCGACACATACAACATTTTCGACTAAGACTGCATTTTTTAAACCCAACAAATATATTAGAACCAGGCCCTGTTTTGTCGACCTAAACACCATTCTTATACGCAGATAACATATTTTTAACTTGGACAACTTTTTTCACAACATTTATTGACCTAGAAAACATATTTTCGACAGAGACAACATTTTTCGACCCACACACAATTTTTTGTCCCTGACTCCATTTTTTTTTACTTAGACACCATATTTTCGATGTAGATAGCATTATTTCGTATCGGGTAAAATTTTTCAACCTAGAATCGTTTTTTCTCCCAGACAACTATTTTTCGACTGAAACAGTATTTTCGACACAGACTCCATTTTTTTGTCCCAAACATCTTTTTTGAATTGATACATTTTTTTAATCCGCACACATTTTTCCTACCGTGGCTCAATTTTTTAACCTAGACACAATTTTTCGACCAAGAACCCATTTTGTAGTCCCAAACAACATATTTCAACCTAGACATCATTTTCTGACCTAAACAACATTTTTCCACACGCACCCCAATTTTCAAACCGGGCTCCATTTTTTTACCCACGCATCATTTTCGACCCACACTCAATATTTTCGATCCAAAAAACATTTTCGATAGAGACTCTCACTTTTTAGGCCCAGGCATCATTTTACAACCGAGACTGCATTTCTCGACGCATAAAATTTTTTCGACTGAGACTGCATTTTTGACCCAGCCAATATTTTCAGATCAGGCAGTATGTTCTCGACATGTACACCATTCTCATACGCAGATAACATTTTTTCGACATTGACAACATTGTTAACGGACAACCCATTTTTTTGACCCAGGCCCCATTTTTCGACCCCAGAAATAATTTTTCAGCCGAGGTGTCCTTTTTCGACCAATACCCCAATTTTGGAACCAGGCACAATCTTTTCGACCGCCACACCACATTACGATCAAGACACCATTTTTGGACAGAAAACCGACCCGCACAACAATTTTTGACCCAGAGTCCGTTTTTTTTATTTAGATATCATTTTCTTCATGTGCACTGCATTTTCTCGTAATATAGAACATTTAGCATTTTGTCATTTTAGATATTATTTTTTGACCCGTATAGTATTTTCGATACATACTCCTATTTTTTAGCCACACGCCATTTATTTCACCTAGACAATTTTTTCGACTTCGATCCCATTTTTTGGCCTTGACACAATACTCTGACTCGGACAACATTTTTCGACCCACTCCCCGGTTTTCGTCCCATACTCCATTTTCTTGAAACAGATTACATTTAGCAACGCCGTCATCATTTTCTCGATTGACACACCTTTTATTCCAACCGAGACCCCCTTTTGTGATCCAAACTATATTTTCAAAAAAGGGGCTCATTTTTTCGACCCAGGCATCATTTTTCAACAGAGATTGCATTTTTCGACCCAAACAACATTTCAACTAAGACTGCATTTTTTTGACCCAACCAATATATTCGAACCATGCCCTGTCTTGTCGACCTAAACACCATTCTTATATGCAGATAACATTATTTCAACATGGACAACATTTTTCACACCATTTTTTGACCTAGAAAACATGTTTTCGACCCTGACAACATTTTTCGACCCACACACAAGTTTTTGTAACAGACACCATTTTTTCGACATAGATAGCATTTTTTTGTCTCGGGTAAAATTTTTCAACCTAGACTCCATTTTTCACTCAGAAAACTATTTTTCGACCGAGACACCATTTTTTAACCCGGACAGCATTTCGACAAAGGCACTCATTTTTCGACCCAGGCATCATTTTTCGTATCGGGTAAAATTTTTCTACCTAGACTCCATTTTTCACTGAGACAACGATTTTTCGACCGGGACAGTATTTTCGACACAGACTCCATTTGTTTGCCCCAAACATCATTTTCGAATTCACACATTTTTTCAACCCGCACAGATTTTTCATACCGAGACTCCATTTTTTAACCCAGACACCACTTTTTTACCAAGAACCCATTTTATAGACCCAAACAACATATTTCGACCCAGTTATCATTTTTTTGACATGTTCTGCAATTTCTCGTATTATACAACATTTAGCATTTTGTCGTTTTAGAAACTATTTTCGACCCGTACAGTATTTTCGATACAGAATCGAATTTTTTAGCCGAACGCCATTTTTTTCGCCCAAACAAAATTTCTTTGGATTCCATCCCATTTTTTGGCCTAGACATAATATTTTGACCCGGATAACATTTTTTGATCCAACCTGTATATCCGACATAGGCGCTCATTTTTTCGACCCAGGCATCACTTTTCAACAGAGACTGCATTTTTTGACCCATACAGCATTTTCAACTAAGACTGCATTTTTTAAACCCAACAAATATATTCGAACCAGGCCCTGTTTTGTCGACCTAAACACCATTCTCATACGCAGATAACATATTTTTGACTTGGACAACTTTTTTCACAACATATATTGACCTAGAAAACATATTTTCGACAGAGACAACATTTTTCGACCCACACACAATTTTTTGTCCCAGACTCCTTTTTTTTTTTACTTAGACACCATATTTTCGATGTAGATAGCATTATTTCGTATCGGGTAAAATTTTTCAACCTAGAATCGTTTTTTCTCCCAGACAACTATTTTTCGACGGAAACAGTGTTTTCGACATAGACTCCATTTTTTTGTCCCAAACATCTTTTTTGAATTGACACATTTTTTTAATCCGCACACATTTTTCCTACCGTGGCTCAATTTTTTAACCCAGACACCATTTTTCGACCAAGATCCCATTTTGTAGTCCCAAACAACATATTTCAACCTAGACATCATTTTCTGACCTAAACAACATTTTTCCACACGCACCCCATTTTTCAAACCGGGCTCCATTTTTTTACCAACGCATCATTTTCGACCCACACTCCATATTTTCGATCCAAAAAACATTTTCAATAGAGACTCTCACTTTTTAGGCCCAGGCATCATTTTACAACCGAGACTGCATTTCTCGACGCATAAATTTTTTTCGACTGAGACTGCATTTTTGACCCAGCCAATATTTTCAGATGAGGTAGTATGTTCTCGACATGTACACCATTCTCATACGCAGATAACATTTTTTCGACATTGACAACATTGTTAACGGATAACCCATTTTTTTTACCCAGGCCCCATTTTTCGACCCCAGAAATAATTTTTCAGCCGAGGTGTCCTTTTTCGACCAATACCCCAATTTTGGAACCAGGCACAATCTTTTCGACCGCCACACCACATTACGATCAAGACACCATTTTTGGACAGAAAACCGACCCGCACAACAATTTTTGACCCAGAGTCCGTTTTTTTTATTTAGATATCATTTTCTTCATGTGCACTGCATTTTCTCGTAATATAGAACATTTAGCATTTTGTCATTTTAGAAATTATTTTTTGACCTGTATAGTATTTTCGATACATACTCCTATTTTTTAGCCACACGCCATTTATTTCACCTAGACAATTTCTTTGACTTCGATCCCATTTTTTGGCCTAGACACAATACTCTGACTCGGACAACATTTTTCGACCCACACCCCGGTTTTCGTCCCATACTCCATTTTCTTGAAACAGATTACATTTAGCAACGCCGTCATCATTTTCTGGATTGACACACCTTTTATTCCAACCGAGACCCCCTTTTGTGATCCAAACTATATTTTCGACAAAGGGGCTCATTTTTTCAACCCAAGCATCATTTTTCAACAGAGATTGCATTTTTCGACCCAAACAACATTTCAACTAAGACTGCATTTTTTTGACCCAACCAATATATTCGAACCATCCTATGTGCAGCATCAATTACTCATAACAACACTCTCATGCATCCGCTCTACAACATCCTAGCAGGCATAAAAGTAGGGGTAGAGAATTACCAAAAGATGGGGAGGAGAAGGGAAGGTGTTGGGCTCACAATGACACCACACACACACCCACCATCACCACCATCTCCTTCACAGCACACCTTCTACTTGGCTGGACCAAAAGGGGAGGGCAAAACAGGGGATCAGCTAGAGGAGGAGGAGAGGAAAGATAAACATCAACAACAACAACATAAGTACTCACATACACCATGATCTTCTTCTTCTCCTTGCTCCACCATCTTCTCCTTCTCCCACACATTGTGGCATTTCCACAAACACATGAGGGGTGCTGATCTAAAGAGGAGGGAAAAACATTGGATCAGCTAGGGGGGAGGAGGAGAAGGAGGAGAAACATCAACACAACATACACAACTCACTATACACACATTCTTACACTCTCTCTTGAGCTTCTTCTCCATCACCTCCATTTCCTCCACCCAATACACACACAAAAAGGGCTGGACCAGAACAAGAGAGGAGAAGATAGAGCCCCACGTCGTGCACATTTGGGGGAGGTTAAATAGACAAAAGAGGGGGAATGACCAAGCTGTCCTCGGACTTAAAACCCTGAACAGTATTCACTTAAACGGCCATAACTTCCTCCATACAGCTCCGAATTACATGATTCCAACGCCATTAGAAAGCCAAGAAGATTATCTACAGCTTTTATGTTTACATCTAGATCAAATAACCCCTCCAGCTGTTCCTAAATCTAGGCTAAACATCTTACAGGGCTGCTGCCTGGATTTCTCATCTTCGGGGTATACTCGGAAAAATACCCATAACTTTTGATATACGAATCCAGTTGATCCAATTCCACTTCTATATGGAAGCTATCTCAAAACTGAACAATTCGTAATAATATCGGATTTTTAGCTCTCCATCTTGGATTTTAACAAAACCAAATCCGAATACCAAATCAAAACTGCATAATTCCAAAAATGTCAGAATGCGATGAAAATTTATAGGTAGGCCAATGCCAGTACCAGGAGAATAGATATGCAGTCATATTTTGAAATTGAATGCCCAACTATATAAAAAATAAATAAATACAATCCAATATTTAACAGCCAAAAAGTGACGCAGACTTAACACGGGCTCCATTTTTTGACCCAGGCATCATTTTCGACCCACACTCCCTATTTTCGATCCAAACAATATTTTTGAAAGCGACTCTTATTTTTTAGACCCAGACATCATTTTTCAACCGAGACTGCATTTTTTGACCCGTACAACATTTCCGACTGAGAGTGTAGTTTTTTGACCCAGCCAATATTTTCACACCAGACACTATTTTCTCGACCTAAAACACCATTCTTATATGCAGGTAACATTTTTTCGACATGTACTACATTTTTCACACCATTTTTTGACCTAGTAAACAAATTTTTGACCTAGGCAACATTTTTCTACCCACACACAATTTTTTATCCCACACTCCAATTTTTTACTCAGACACTATTTTTTCGACCAAGAAATCTTTTTTCCGTATCGGGTAACATTTTTCAACCAGGACTCCATTTTTCAGCCCGACAATTTTTTTCGAGCGGGACAATATTTTCTACAGAGACTCAATTTTTTTGTCCCAAACAAAATTTTTGAATTGACACAATTTTTTCAACACGCGCACATTTTTCCTATTGAGACTCCATTTTTCTAACCGAGTCACCATATTTCGACTACGAACCCCTATTGTAGATCCAAACAACATATTTCGACCCAGACTTCATTTTCTCGTATCGGGTAACTTTTTTCAACCAAGACTCCATTTTCCAGCCCGACAATTTTTTTTCGACCGAGACAATATTTTCTACAAAGAAACAATTTTTTCGACCAAGAAATCATTTTTCCGCATCGGGTAACATTTTTCAACCAGGACTCCATTTTTCAGCCCGACAATTTTTTTCGAGCGGGACAATATTTTCTACAGAGACTCAATTTTTTCGTCCCAAACATAATTTTCGAATTGGCACAAGTTTTTCGACACGCACACATTTTTCCTATCCAGACTCCATTTTTCTAACCGAGTCACCATTTTTCGACTACGAACCCATATTGAAGACCTAGTCAGTCGGTCAGTGATCACCCAAACGGCGTCGTCACCCGGACGTGACTTTAGGGAGCCCACAACGAAATCCAAGACAACTCACTCCCACATCCACTGAGGATTCTCGACGGACAAACGGATTCCAACGCGACGATCCACAACTTCGCCTGAGGGCATGCCAACTAACATACTCAACGAAGGCTACCTCAGAACAGCCCACGGAGGCCCAATAAAACATTTGAGATCATTGTAGGCATCTGGCGCATTCGTCTACCCCGACGGCAGTACCCAAAATTCGTAGTGCCCGAACGGTCACGAAAGGTCAACTAAAGAATGCCCAACTCCTGGATCTCCAAATAGGATACCTTGCGCGAAGATCGATCAACAGAAAGACACTAGCTCCCAAAGCTGGTCAAAACAGATTATCAATTCGCGGCAAGAGGTACTTGATCTTCAACCCCTATGGGGAGATCAAAAATAATTCCTGGGACGATTAAGTCCAAATCTGCTCCTCGAGCATGGCTGACGCTCATGATGACCCTTACACGCTAGGTAAGCCGCTCGACCGCACTTAATCCGCAAGACACGCAAATAGGAGGTCGTCGATTCCCGACAACGCCTAAGCGACGTCATCTACCTGATGTGGCGGTTGAGTCCCATCACGAACGCTTAGCGTCGCGTCTCCTCATTTACGACCCATGTTGGGGCAAAACGCGACAGTACCGCAAACTGCGCTTCCGTGCCACCACCAATTGGTTGTCCAACTATAACCATTGGAACTCTAGCATCATGCATTCAATGGGCAGATTCATCACGGGGAGTCCAAGCTCTCGACGTCATCCAGTAGCACTCTTCCGGTGTGGCCACTACCTGATAGCCTCCCAAGTCCACTATCTCTGCTATATGGGCACACCAACAAGCGTCGTGGATAGTACCTGGGAGCACCTCGCAGGACTCTGGCCTCCACTGGACCGCTGCAACGCACGATGATATATCGAAGCGACTCAGGATATGGCCATGGAACCCTAGTCCATAAGCGATCGCCCACCAAGTTGCAATAGGATGCATTCAATCCCGATCATATGCATCACCACCCGCTATCTCACCTTCCAAGTGAGGAAAAATCAATCATCAATTTGATGCTTCAAAGGTATTCCTTGACTGGGAAAAGAACCTCGGGAGGGTCTCATGAGGTCCCGATATAGGATATCCCGACAACCAAACAAGGAACACGGAGTACCCTAGCCCGGGTCTCAACGCTGACCCTGCAAGGCCCCTTATCCTGAGTAGGAAGGCTGGAAGAAGACATCACCCCTTAATGAGCTTACGCCACATCCTCAAAACTGGAAGTCGGTGCCGTACGCGAACTCTGTGGTACACTATCTCTGGCACCACTGGTGGATCTGCCGCTAAGGGTATTTACGGGATCGCCACGTGGGCCACCCGCAGCTCCTGGATCTCTCGCGCCTGCTCAGCCAACGCTCCAGTCTATGCCTCCAGTGCTCTAGTCTGAGTGTCCAGAAGATTCGTCATCGCAGCGTAAGCAAACGCCCATGCTGGAGGCTCCTGTGCAGGTCCTGGCCCAACGGCCGAGGACTCTCCAGTAGACTCCTCGCCTCCGGTAGGTTCGCAAACCTCCGAAGCCCAAGGGTGACCACGTCCACGCGCCCGTCTCCGAGGAGGCATATCAGCAACTAAGGAACCAGCACTAGGATCAGAATACTCATCTCGAAATCCTAGGACTCATCTCAAAGAAAACAATTGGCTCTGACAGGACATGGCTCTGATACCAACTTTTGTCACGCCCCAGGGCGGCCGTCCCCAAGACATGGCAAATGTATAAATGATATCAGTAATCCATACACGAGGTCAAATAAATACTCCACAAGAGAAAAGGCAATAAACAAGTAACTGACATCAAATATATACAAATGGCGGAAGCTCAAACGACTAAGCCTGTAATTCAAAGACATATTACAGACTAGTGTACACAATCAACTGTCCTGTGAGAGCCGATATAAACAATAACAGACATCAACAGTCTACATACCGTGCACAAGCACAAGTATAACACATACAATGAAAAGGGAATGCTGATAGCCTCTCACTTGCAAGACATCCAACGCGAACGCAGATCTCCTACTCGTATTGCGCCATGGGAGCTCTTCCCTTGGATCTGACTCAGCGTCATCTGGAGAAAAACATAAGCGAGGGGTGAGCTACAAGCTCAGTGAGTGGTCAGAAACCAAACACCAACATAATCATTCAATACAAGGCAATCTCCTATCAAGGAAACCATGAGTAGAAACCCAACGGTTAACAAGGTCACACGGCGGTGCGACCGTACCCGCCCTCGCCCTTGCCCCCACAGGGGTGAGTCTAGGGACTTGAAGGACAAAACTTGCTGTTCTACACCTCTCGTCTTCCGGTAGTCTCTCCCGGTGTGGCCCATACAACCTGGCAGCCTCCCGGCACCTCACAGGGTTCAGGCCTCTACCGGACTAGCCTCCCATGATCACTACCTCAGCCGTATGGGCACGCCCACACGCGTCATGAGTAGTATCTGGGAGGACTCCTCACCGGACTCTACTACGCTGGGTAGTCTCTACTCGGAGCCGACGAAGGGGAGAACAATTCATGCTCGCAATATCGTCCGGTGGTCCACCCTCGTGTAGCCTCACCTGGTACACTCCCATGATCAGTACAACCACTGAATGCATCGGGAGTACCTACAAGTGGGAGTCCTCTGTCAGGGCAGCTTTAACATCGGGGCCACGACATACGACGATATTGGGAGGAACCACTACTTGTTCGCAGCGCGAACCCCATGGGAAAACCTACTACACAAGCTGGTGGGTCGAGTATCAACTCGAGCCCACCCCGTTCACACCAACACCCTCACCCTCACCCCGACGGGTGACATAGGATCTTGGGAGATTGCACAAACTGGCAGATCGAACCCACGCCGACCCACTACACCCTCACCCTCACCCCCTCCTCGGGGTGACATAGGCTCTTGGGGAAGAGGTCGATTGTTCTACTCCACTCGTCTTCCAGTAGTCTCTCCCGGTGTGGCCCATACTACCTGGCAGCCTCCCGGCACCTCACAGGGTTCAGGCCCCTACCGGACTAGCCTCGCATGATCACTAACTCAGCCGTATGGGCATGCCAACACGCATCATGAGAAGTATATGGGAGGGCTCCTCACCGGACTCTGCTACGCCGGGTAGTCTCTACTGGGAGCCGACGAAGGAAAGAACACTCTAAACCCACGAATACGATCCCTATGGATCCGTCATCATCGGTTATCAAACACCGATAAGCGCAATGAATTCTCATGAATTCCCTCCAGGGCGGATAACTCAGATGCGGGGAAGACATTTTATTCTAAGTGTCAAAGATATGGTATGACCCCATAGGAGGTCATACACTTGTCTAATCTCATTCAACAAGGCTCAGGGCCCAAATAGGCATATACATGATATGCAATTAATTACCCAGGGATAACTTACTTAAACATGCATATGAGGGCATAATAAACATTCAATCACATAAGTACGACTTAAGCAGGCGTTGGGTATCACAAACTCAAAGGGGAGGGTTAAGCACGATCCGCGCGACAATAGGTGCATGCCAATAATTCCAAGCAAACCCAAGTCAAGTAGGAACTACATCTACTCACTCGGTTCGCGAAAAGAGGGAGGCGAGAGAGAGGGAAAGCCTCATCCTCTCTTGAAGCGGGTCATAGTTTTGCCCCAACCAGACGGGTGCAACAACTATACCATACCCTCGAGTACTAAATCAGGATTATTACGCATACACCCCGTTATTAACCCAAGTTAGACATGCTAGATATGTCCAAATAATAATAAGGGTAGTAATTCAACAAATTACCTAAGTCATGCCATATTCTATACAATACATAGGCAAGTATAAGGTAGAATAGGGGTTCTACACAATATACGAGCTATACAACCTAGCATGCATGATATCTAACATATTTAGGGTGCAAATAAAGCCCCATAGAAGCGCGAAGCACGACTACGTGCATCGAGCGCTCCCGGAAGGGTTGGAATCAAACCACTCACCAATACCCGGGTCGTCGCGCATCCCAACCAATGAGGTCTGCAAGGCAAGGGGTATCAAAATGATGAGTATAACCATAAACAAACACATAAAATCAATTAGGCATGCCTAAGGCTAGACATGCACGCAAACGGGCTGGAACGCACGCAAGCATGGATGCACGCACGCATGCCCGAGCCCTCCGGACACCCACCTGAGGGTGCCGACCCTCAGCACGCCCAAATCGGGCTCGGGGCAGCACCCGCGCTCCCCGCGCGCCCCGCGCGTAGACAGCGCGTGGACACGCGCCCCCGCGCGCGCCCAACCCGCGCGTTCGCACGCGCGCCCCAGCGCGTCCGCGCGCGCTCCTGCACGACCCAGCGCGCCCCAGCGCGCCTGCACTCGCGCGCGCTCGCGCGTGCAGACCCGCGCCCAGCCTCTTCAAAGCCTCCCCCCATGGCCCCACATGCACCCAACACACACACCACCCATGCATGCCCTCTCCAAGCACCTTAACATGAATTCAAACCAACTAAAGATGAGGGAAAATCACCCAAATGGGAGGAGGAGCGAAGGGGGAGATGTAGGGGCTCGCAAGCGCACCCTTGACCACCTCGACCACAACCACCGCTACCGCCACCTCTTCCGTGCTCTTCATCTTGGCTGAAAACAGGGGGGGGGTATCCAAGATGGAATCATGAGGCTATTGAGTGAAGAGAATCATCAACAACAACAACCCTAACAACAACACAAACCTTGACTACATCCACTTCTTGCTCCACCAACATCCAAGCATTCCTTCTTCTCCTTCCTCACTTAGGCAATTCCACAAATACATGGTGGGCTGAACCATAAAGAGGGGAGACCATGATCAGCTAGAAGGGAGAAGGAGGAGGAACATCAACACAACAACAACATCAACAACTCACCTTTTCCACTCCTTCTTCTCCATCACCAACACCTCCTTCTCCTCCACCCAAAACACACTTCAAAGGGGGCTGGAGCAGCTCAAAAGAGAGCCCAAACAGTGGCTAAGTGAGGCTGAAGTCGTAACATTTTGGGGTGGTATTTATAGGCAAAGTCGGGCTGAAAGACCAAGTCGTCCTCAGACTAAAAACTCTGCGCAGCCTTCACTTAAATGGCCATAACTTCCTTAATATAGCTCCAAATTGCACGATTCCAGTGGAATTGGAAAGCTAAGAAGATTATCTACAGCTTTCATGTTTACACCCAGATCAAATAACCTGTCCAGCTATTCCGAAATCTAGGCTATACATCTTACAGGGCTGCTGCCTGGATTTCTCAACTTCGGGGTATACATGGAAAAATACCCATAACTTTTAATATACGAAACCAGTTGATCCAATTCCACTTCTATATGGAAGCTATCTCAAAATTTGCTGGGAGGAGGTGGGAGATCGACAGATGCTTGGACCAGAAATCGTGCAACAATCGACCGACACAGTTCGTATCATCAGGGATCGGCTTAGAACAGCTCAGAGTCGGCAGAAGAGCTATGCCGATAACAGAAGGAGAGATTTGGAGTTTCGAGTTGGGGACCACGTTTTCCTGAAGATATCACCGACGAAAGGGGTGATGAGGTTTGGGAAGAAGGGCAAGTTGGGCCCTAGATATACTGGTCCATTTGAGATCCTAGAGAGGATTGGTGTGTCGGCATACCGTCTTGCATTGCCACCGCAATTGGGAGGCGTTCATAATGTGTTTCATGTGTCTATGTTGAGGAAATATCATCCGGATCCGTCACACGTCATCGATTATCAACCTTTAGAGGTTCATGCAGATTTGACATTTGAGGTACGACCCATCCGTATTTTAGCACGTCGAGAGCAGCAGTTGAGGACTAAGACCATTCCATTGGTTAAGGTCCTATGGCAACATCAGACCTCCGAGGATGCGACGTGGGAGCGTGAAGCAGAGATGAGGGAGCGTTATCCTCACCTATTTTCATCATAAGGTATACTTTGCGGATTTGGAGGACCAAATCCTAATTAAGGGGGGTAGGATGTAATAGCCGGGACCCTTTTATGCCGGTTTATGCTAATATTTACGTGTTTGGTGTACAGGGGAGGATAATTTTATACTATTGTGCTTTTGATTTTTATTCTACCTGAAGTCGTACATTTGGTTTAATTTTTGAAAAGTACCTTCAAGGCATATTTTGGATTCGCGCTAAACATATGAAGTCTTCATTTTTGAGTTACCTTTCATATAAAATTGGTTTGGCGTTATTTGGAATTATATTAGAAAAGTTATGCCTGTTTTACCATTTATGCCCCTAGAAGAATAAATCGCGAGGTCTTCTGTTCGTCGTTATTTTAAATATAATTGGAGGCTTCTTCTGATCTTGGCTCAAGCATAGAAGTTGTAGATATTTTCGTTATCTTTCCAATAGAAGTTGTTTCATGTGAAGTGGATTTCCCTACGAGAAGATATGACTGTTTGAGTCAAGGCTGCGCAGATTTTAATGGAAGGGCGTTTTCGTCATTTGGCGAAACCTAAAGTTTTTAATAATCGTTAAGTCGGTGGTGTTGGGGATTAATAGCATGAGAGAGAGAGAGTGTGTCGCCCGAGACTGTTCGAAGAGAAAAAAAAAAAAAAGGGAAAAATCAGGGAAAAATTAGAAAAATTGGGAAAAGCTTCGTGGAGCATTTTTCGCGATACATTGGGTAAAGATTTTATTCTTTTCATTGTTATTCTTCGTCTAGGGTTGTTTTATTTCAGTTTTGAATCAAATTTGTGATTTGGGGCTGGAATATGATTATGGTTTTGGGGCTGGATAAATAGGTATTTGATGGTTGATTTTATAGTATCATTTTAGGGTTTGTAGTGGGGATGTCATTTTGTCTTGGTGGATTTGGGAATTGTTTGATTGATAGGGTTATATTTTAATATCTGATTGAGGTTATAATTTTATCAGTGGTTTCCTATCTGCGTGGTTTAGGAGCTGGGATAGGGTGAGTCCAGCTTGGGATTGTGAATTGTGAGGTAAGTAACCCGATTGACTTCTACCTGTTCCATTTCATTCCACTTTGTATTATTGTAAGTAACCCGTTCGATATTTGTTTGTTCCATTCCATTCCATGTTGTATTATTGTAAGTAACCCGATTGATTTTGATTGTTTCGTTCCATTCCATTATTTGTTCAATTCCGTTCCGCGTGGTATTGTTGATTCGACATTTACTCATTCCATTCCACCCCACATTTTATTGTTGTTGAGTCTATTCAATTGTATTTGATAATCCAGATGATTTCGATTGTGAGTACTGCATTTTAAATGTCCTATTATTGAGACATATTCCTTCATTGTTGTTAGATTGTGGTTGTTCGAGATTCTAAAATATTCTTATAATTGGTCTCTTTGTATCTTGGAGTTATTCTTTTGTTGGATTCCATATTAGTTTTCCTCAATTATATCTCGTGAGCCTATAATTGACTTATTCGTATTGGGAGTTTTCCTTGATATTATTATATACATCCTTGTTATTCGATATCTTCCTATGATCAGAATGACTGTGTTGCTTGACCATGAAACCTTGTAGTATGTTTGGCATCGTTGCTTCTATATTACCTCTTGTGTACTTGGAGTTGGATGACCATAGACCTTACAGTGAGGGTTGAGGTTTGCCTCCCTAGCGCGCATAAGTACGTACGGTCCAGCGAGGGGGACTTGAGAATACCCTGCCGTGCCTGGACGTTCCGAGGGCCAGGTAGTGAATCCGCGGTGGACGTTCCGAGGGCCACACGCGAGGTATGTAGATATCTTGGACATAGGGGCCAAGATGGTGGGGTCGTGCAGATGGTCAATCCTACACTTTGGACATTTGGGGGCCAGAATTGTGATTCCCTTATCATTCTTGTAGCATTGTGACAATTTCAGGGCCATCAGTGATTTAATTTCAGAGTACTTGCTTTCAGTCCAATTGTGATACATCTTGATGATATTCATTGGTTTTATCAGTTGTGAGGTGTTAGTTTGAGTTATTCATTCCTATGTTTATATATCAGCGATGTTATTGTTCTCCGCTGATGTTTATACAGTGATTCAACTTGTCATTATACTTTGACCTGGTGTTTATTGAGATTACTGAGCTTGACTTTGGATGTCATTCTTGTTTTCCTTGTGCGTGGAATGTCTGGGTTACTTACTGAGCATCTTTCGCTCATTCCATTCTATTTTCTCTTACTTTGCAGAGTAGAGGCGGGGTTGGTGGACGTTGGCTTAGTCTTCTTTTGGTGCCACGTCCAGCTGGTGATAGGTATATATATAGATGTGTATAGTTTGATGTTTTGGATTTGATTATTTTGGTAGAGGCTGGTCTAGCGAACCATGCCTATGTTAAATGCTCTGTATATATGGATGATTGTATATGAGGTGTGTTAGATGCTCTGTTGACTGCTTAAACTTTCCTGGGTGTGTTGTGATATAGGTGATTATACATATCTTGTTGATTATCTGTTATCCCAGGGTTGTTATCATATGTGATTATATAGGGTGGACATTTCGATGTTTTGTTTTAGAAAAAAAAAGAAAAGAAAAGATTATGGTGGATTTTTAGGCACGTGACGCGCTCGTGTCGGTGTTTCGGGGCTGAACATCTCATAATAATATCGGATTTTTACCTCATCATCTTGGATTTTAACAAAATCAAATCCGAATACCAATCCAAAATTGCATAATTCCAAAAACGTTATCGGAATTAAACGAAAATTTTATGGGCAGTACTAAACAATACCAGGACCCATAATATGCAGTTATATTTCAATCAGAGTCCTCAAACCCCCCTTGGTAGGCTAAAAAGCAAAAAATTTAGCCACTCCGATCGAAATTAGGACTCTAAATGACACAGGTTTAACATTCTCCCCCCCTTAGGAAATTTAGTCCTCGAAATTTAAGGAAACCCAAAGGGAAGACCGAACATAGAAGTGTCACGCATAGAGTCCCTTGGCTCTCGAGTGGTCCAGGCATCCAACTGGCGCTACCACGCACTTTAACCGAAGGAACGGTCTGGGTGCGGAGCCTCTTCTCACATCGGTCCATGGTCTCGATCAACTGCTCCACGAACGACCAATCCTGCTCGAGGATGAGCGGATCGAACGGAATGACATGAGCAGGATCGTGGACGTAATGCCTCAGCTGAAACATGGGCGACGTTACGGGCATGAGTCAGCTGTTGGGGAAAGGTTACATGGCAAGCCACCTCCCCAATCCACTCAAGGACAAGAACGGTCCGATGGAGGGCCGACTCAACTCGCCCCGAACGTCGAAACAGAGGATGCCCTTAAACCGGGACACCTCATGCCAATATGGTCGCCGAACCCTAAGGTAGGCTCCTGGCGACGATGACCTACATAGCCCTTCCGACAGTATTTTCGACACAGACTCCATTTGTTTGTCCCAAACATAATTTTTTAATTGACACATATTTTTTCAAACCGCACACATTTTTCCTACCGAGTCTCCATTTTTTAACCCAGACACCATTTTTAGACCAAGAACCCATTTTGTAGACCCAAACAACATATTTCGACCTAGACATCATTTTCAAACCTAAACAACTTTTTTCGACACGCACCCCATTTTTCGAACTGGGCACCATTTTATGACCTACACAACATTTTTTGACACGCACCCCATTTCTCGAACTGCCTTTTTGTCACCCGCGCATCATTTTTTACCCACATTTTGTAGACCCAAACAACATATTTCGACCCAGACATCATTTTCTTATCTAAACAACATTTTCGACAAGCACCCCATTTTTCGAACCGGGCTCCATTTTCTGACCCACGCATCATTCTGGACACACACTTCATATTTTCGATTCAAACAATATTTTCGGTAGAGACTCTCACTTTTTAGGCCCAGGCATCATTTTACAACCGAGACTGCATTTCTCGACGTATAAAACTTTTTCGACTGAGACTGCAGTTTTTTGACCCAGCCAATATTTTCAAATCAGGCAGTATGTTCTCGACCTGTACACCATTCTCATACGCAGATAACATTTTTTCGACATTGACAACATTTTAACAAAGAACCCATTTTTTTGTCCTAGGCACCATTTTTCGACCCCCGATATATTTTTTCGGACGAGGTGTCATTTTTCGACTCATACCCCAATTTTGGAACGAGGCACAATCATTTCGACCGCCGCACCGCATTACGAACAAGACACCACTTTTATATAGAAAAACAGACCCGCACAACATTTTTTGACCGAGAGCCCAGTTTTTGTATTCAGATACCATTTTCTAGACGTGGACAGCATTTTCTCATATTATACAACATTTAGCATTTTGTCATTTTAGAAATTATTTTTCGACCCGTACAGTATTTTCGATACAGACTCCTATTTATTAACCGAACGCCATTTTTTTCACCCAGACAAAATTTCTTCGGCTTCGATCCCATTTTTTGGCCTAGACACAATGTTTTGACCCGGACAACAATTGTTCGGTTTTCATCCCATACTCCATTTTTTTGAAACAGACAACATTTAGCAACGCGGTCGTCATTTTCTCGACTGACACACCATTTATTCCAACCGAGACCCCATTTTTCGATCCAAACTATATTTTTGACAAAGGCGCTCATTTTTTCGACCCAGGCATCATTTTTTAACAGCGACTGCATTTTTTTACCCATAGAACATTTTCGACTAAGCCTGCATCTTTTCGACCCTACCAATATGTTCGAACCAGGCCTTGTTTTGTCGACCTAAACACCATTCTTATGCGCAGATAAATTTTTTTTGACATGGACAACATTTTTCACACCATTTTTCAACCTAGAAAACATATTTTCGACGGAGACAACAATTTTCAACCATCACACAATATTTTCGATGTAGATAGCATTTTTTCATATCGGGTAAAAGTTTTGAACCTAGACTCCATTTTTCACCCAGACAACTATTTTTCAACCGAGGCAGTATTTTCGACACAGACTCCATTCTTTTGCCCAAAACATCATTTTCGAATTGACACATATTTTTTGAACCCGCACAAATTTTTCCTACAGAGGCTCCATTTTTTAACCCAGACACCATTTTTCGACCATGAACCCATTTTGTAGACCCAAACAACATATTTTGACCTAGACATCATTTTCTGACCTAAACAACAATTTTTAACACGCACCCCATTTTTCGAACCGGGCTCCATTATGTGGCTCACGCATCATTTTTGACCAACACTCCATGTCTTCGATCCAAACAATATTTTCGATACTCTCACTTTTTAGGCCCAGGCATCATTTTACAAGCAAGACTGCATTTCTCGACACATAAAACTTTTTCGACTGAGGCTGCAGTTTTTTGACCCAGCTAATATTTTCATATTAAGCTGTATTGTCTCAAACTGTACACCATTCTCATACGCAGATAACATTTTTTCGACATTGACAACATTTTTAACAGAGAACCCATTTTTGACCCAGGCACCATTTTTCGACCCCCGAGATATTTTTTCAGACGAGGTGTCATTTTTCGACCCAAACCCAAATTTTGGAACTAGGCACAACCTTTTCCACCGCCGCACCGCATTACGAACAAGGCACCACTTTTGGACAGAAAAACAAACCCGCACAACATTTTTCGACCCATAGTCCAATTTTTTTAATCAGATACCATTTTCTTGACGTGGACTGCATTTTATCGAATTATACAACATTTAGCATTTTGTCGTTTTCAAAATTATTTTTCGACCCGTACTGTATTTTCGATACAGACTCCTATTTCTTAACCGAACGCCATTTTTTTCACCCAGACAAAATTTATACGGCTTCGATCCCATTTTTTGGCCTAGACATAATATTTTGACCTGGACAACATTTGTCGACCCACACCCCGGTTTTCGTCCCATACTCCATTTTTTTGAATAGGACAACATTTAGCAACGCCGTCATCATTTTCTCGACTGACACACCATTTACTCCAACCGAGACCCCATTTTTCGATCCGAAATATATTGTCGACAAAGGCGCTCATTTTTTCGGCCCAGGCATCATTTTTTAACAGAGACTTCTTTTTTTTTACTCAGACACCATATTTTCGATGTAGATAGCATTTTTTCGGATCAGGTAAAATTTTTTAACCTAGACTCCATTTTTCACCCAGACAACTATTTTTCGACCGAGACAGTATTTTCAACACATACAAAATTTTTTTGCCCCAAACATCATTTTCGAATTGACACATATTTTTTCAACCCGCACACATTTTTTCTGTCGAGACTCCATTTTTTAACCCAGACACCATTTTTCGACCAAGAACCCATTTTGTAGAACCAAAAAACATATTTCGAACCAAAAATCATTTTCTGACCAAAATGAACAATTTTTGACACGCACCGCATTTTTTGAACCGGGCTCCATTTTGTGACCCACGCATCATTTTCGACTCGCACTCCATATTTTCGATCCAAACAATAATTTTGATAGACTGTCACTTTTCAGACCCAGGCATCATTTTACAGCCGAGACAGCATTTCTCGACGCATAAAACTTTTTTGACTGAGACTGCAGTTTTTTGACCAAGCCAATATTTTCAGATCAGGCAGTATTTTCTCAACCTGTACACCATTCTCATACGCAGATAATATTTTTTCGACATTGACAACATTTTTAACAGAGAACCCATTTTTTTGACCCAGGCACCATTTTTCGACCCCCGATATATTTTTTCGGACGAGGTGCCATTTATCGACCTGTACCCCAATTTTTTAACCAGGCACAATCTTTTCGACCGCCGCACCGCATTACGAACAAGACACCACTTTTGGACAGAAAAACCGACCGCACAACAATTTTCAACACAGAGTCCAATTTTTTTATTCAGATACCATTTTCTTGACGTGGACTGCATTTTCTCGTATTATACAAGATTTAGCATTTTGTCGTTTTAGAAATTATTTTTCGACCTGGATTGTATTTTCGATACAGACTCCTATTGTTTAACCGAACGCCATTTTTTTCACCCAGACAAATTTTCTTCGGCTTCGATCCCATTTTTGGTCTACACACAATTTTTAACCCGGACAACATTTGTTGACCGACACCCCGGTTTTCGTCCCATACTCCATTTTTTTGAAACAGACAACATTTAGCAACGCCGTCATCATTTTCTCGACTGACACGCCATTTATTCCAACCAAGACCCCATTTTTCGATCCAAACTATATTTTCGACAAAGGTGCTCATTTTTTTGACCTAGGCATCATTTTTTAACGGAGTCTGCTTTTTTTGACCCATACAACATTTTCAAATACGACTGCATTTTTTCGACCCTACCAATATGTTCGAACCAGGCCCTATTTTGTCGACCTAAACACCATTCTTATATGCAGATAACATTTTTTTCACATGGACAACATTTTTCACATCATTTTTCAACCTAGAAAACATATTTTCGACCGAGACAACAATTTTCGACCCACACACAATTTTTCGTCCCAGACTCCTTTTTTTTTACTCATACACCATATTTTCGATGTAGATAGCATTTTTTCGTATCAGGTAAAATTTTTCAACCTATAATCCATTTTTCACCCAGACAACTATTTTTCGACCAAGACAGTATTTTCGACACATACACCATTTTTTTGCCCCAAACATCATTTTCAAATTGACACATATTTTTTCAACCCGCACACAATTTTCCTACCGAGACTCCATTTTTAACCCAGACACCATTTTTCGACCAAGAACCCATTTTGTAGAACCGAACAACATATTTCGAACCAAACATCATTTTCTGACCTAATGAACAAATTTTGACACGCACCGCATTTTTTGAACCGGGCTCCATTTTGTGACCCATGCATCATTTTCGACCCGCACTCCATATTTTCGATCCAAACATTATTTTTGATAGACTCTCACTTTTCAGACCCATGCATCATTTGACAACCGAGACTGCATTTCTCGACGCATAAAACTTTTTCGACTGAAACTGCAGTTTTTTGACCCAGCCAATATTTTCAGATCAGGCAGTATTTTCTCAATCTGTACACCATTCTCATACGCAGATAACATTTTTTTGACATTGACAATATTTTTAACAGAGAACCCAGTTTTTGGACCCAGGCACCATTTTTCGACCCCCGATATATTTTTTTGGACGAGGTGTCATTATCGACCTATACTCCAATTTTGGAACCAGGCACAATCTTTTCGACCGCCGCACCGCATTACGAACAAGACACCACTTTTGGACAGAAAAACCGACCCGCACAACAATTTTCAACCCAGTGTCCAATTTTTTTATTCAGATACCATTTTCTTGACGTGGACTGCATTTTCTCGTATTATACAACATTTAGCATTTTGTCATTTTAGAAATTATTTTTCGACCCATACAATATTTTCGATACAGACTCCTATTTTTTAACCGAACACCTTTTTTTTCACCAGACAAATTTTCTTCGGCTTCGATCCCATTTTTGGCATAGACACAATATTTTGACCCGGGCAACATTTGTCGACCGACACTCCAGTTTTTGTCCCATAGTCCATTTTTTTGAAACAGACAACATATAGCAACGCCATCATCATTTTCTCGATTGACACACCATTTATTCCAGCCGAGACCCCATTTTTCGATCCAAACTATATTTTCGACATAGGCATTCATTTTTTAACAGAGACTGCTTTTTTTGACCCATACAACATTTTCAAATACGACTGCACTTTTTCGACCCTACCAATATGTTCGAACCAGGCCCTGTTTTGTCGACCTAAACACCATTCTTATACGCAGATAACATTTTTTCGACATTGACGACATTTTTAATAGAGAACCCATTTTTTTGACCCAGGCACCATTTTTCGACCCCCGATATATTTTTTTTGACCCATACCCCAATTTTGGAACAAGGCACAATCTTTTCGACCGCAGCACCGCATTACGAACAAGACACTACTTTTGGACAGAAAAACCGACCCGCACAAAATTTTTCGACCCAGAGTCCATTTTTTTTTCAGATAACATTTTCTTGACGTGGACTGCATTTTCTCGTATTATACAACATTTAGCATTTTGTCAGTTTAGAAATTATTTTTCGACCCATACAATATTTTCGATACAGACTCCTATTTTTTTCACCCATACAAAATTTCTTCAGCTTCGATCCCATTTTTTGGCCAGGAAACAATATGTTGTCGACCCACACCCCGGTTTTCATCCCATACTCCATTTTTTTGAAACAGACAACATTTAGAAACGCCGTCATCATTTTCTCGATTGACACACCATTTATTCCAATCGAGACCCCATTTTCGATCCAAACTATATTTTTGACAAAGGCGCTCATTTTTTTGACCCAAGCATCATTTTTTTACAGAGACTGCATTTTTTGACCCATACAACATTTTCAACTAAGACTTCATTTCTTTGACCCTACCAATATGTTTGAACCAGGCCCTGTTTTGTCGACCTAAACACCATTCTTATACGCAGATAACATTTTTTTGACATGGACAACATTTTTCACACCATTTTTCAAACTAGAAAACATATTTTCGACCGAGATAACAATTTTTGACCCACACAATTTTTTCGATCATATTTTCGATGTAGATAGCATTTTTTCGTATCGGGTAAAATTTTTCAACCAGGACTTCATTTTTCACCCAGACAACTATTTTTCGACCGAGACAGTATTTTCGACACAGACTCCATTTTTTTGCCCCAAACATCATTTTCGAATTGACACATATTTTTTCAACCCGCACACATTTTTCCTACCGAGACTCCATTTTTTAACCCAGACACCATTTTTTAACCCAAACAACATATTTCGACCGAGACATCATTTTCTGACCTAAACAACAATTTTTGACACGCACCCAATTTTCTGAACCGGGCTCCATTTTGCGACCCACGCATCATTTTCGACGCACACTCCATATTTTTTATCCAAACAATATTTTCGATAGAGACTCTCACTTTTTAGGCCCATGCATCATTTTACAACCGAGATTGCATTTCTCGACGCATATGACTTTTTCGACTGAGACTGCAGTTTTTTAACGTGGCCAATATTTTCAAATAAGGCAGTATTTTCTCAACCTGTACACCATTCTCATATGCGGATAATATTTTTTCGACATTGACAACATTTTAAATAGAGAACCCATTTTTTTGACCCAGGCACCATTTTTCGACCCCCGATATATTTTTTCGGACGAGGTGTCATTTTTCGACCCATACCCCAATTTTGGAACCAGGCACAATCTTTTCGACCGCCGCACCGCATTACGAACAAGACTCCACTTTTGGACAGATAAACCGATCCACACAACATTTTTCAGCCTTGAGTCCATTGTTTTTATTCAGATACCATTTTCTTGACGTGGACTGCATTATCTCGTATTATACAACATTTAGCATTTTGTCGTTTTAGAAATTATTTTTCGACCCTTACAGTAGATACAGACTCCTATTTTTTAACCGAACGCCATTTTTTTCACTCAATCACATTTTTTGCCCTAGACACAATATTTTGACCCGGACAACATTTGTCGACCCACACACCGATTTTCGTCCCATACTCCATTTTTTTGAAACAAACAACATTTAGAAACACCGTCATCATTTTCTCGACTGGCACACCATTTATTCCAATCGAGACCCCATTTTGTGGACCCAAACAACATATTTTGACCCAGACATCATTTTCGACACGCACCCCATTTTTCGAACCGGGCTCCATTTGGTGACCCACGCATCATTTTCGACCCACACTCCATATTTTTTTATCAAAACAATATTTTCGATAGAGACTGTCACTTTTTTGGCCCAGGCATCATTTTACAACCGAGACTACATTTCTCCACGCGTAAAACCTTTTCGACTGAGACTGCATTTTTTGACCCAACCAATATTTTCAGATCAGGCTGTATGTTCTCAACCTGTGCACCATTCTCATACGCAGATAACATTTTTTCGACATTAACAACATTTTTAATAGAGAACCCATTTTTTTGGCCCATGCACCATTTTTCGACCCCGACAACTATTTGGGGTAAAATTTTTCAACCTAGACTCCATTTTTCACCCAGACAACTATTTTTCGACCGAGACAGTATTTTCGACACAGACTCCATTTTTTTACCCCAAACATCATTTTCGAATTGACACATATTTTCTCAACCTGCACACATTTTTCCTACCGAGACTCCATTTTTTAACCCAGAACCATTTTTCGAGCAAGAACCCATTTTGTAGACCCAAACAACATATTTCTACCCAGACATCATTTTCTGACCTAAACAAGAATTTTCGACATGGACCCCATTTTTCGAACCGGGCTCCATTTTGTGACCCACTGTCATGCCCCAGGGCGGCCGTCCCCGAGACATGGCAAATATATAAATGATATCAGTAATCCATACACGAGGTCAAATAAATACTCCACAAGAGAAAAGGCAATACACAAGTAACTGACATCAAATATATACAAAAAGCGGAAGCTCAAATGACTAAGTCTGTAATTCAAAGACATATTACAGACTAGAGTACACAATCAACTGTCCTGTGAGAGCCAATATATACAATAACTGACATCAACAGTCTACATACCGTGCACAAGCACAAGTATAATACATACAATGAAAAGGGAATGCTGATAGCCTCCGACTCGCAAGACATCCAACGCGAACGCGGGTCTTCTACTCGGATGGCGCCAGGGGAGCTCTTCTCTTGGATCCGACTCAGCGTCAACTGGGGAAAAACATAAGCGAGGGGTGAGCTACAAGCTCAGTGAGTGGTCAGAAACCAAACACCAACACCAACATTCGATCCTAAGGCAATCTCCTATCAAGGAAACCATGGGTAGAAACCCAACGGTTAACAAGGTCACACGGCGGTGCAACCATACCTCGTCCTCGCCCTAGCCCCCATAGGGGTGAGCCTAGGGACTTGAAGGACAAAACTTGCTGTTCTACCCCGTTCGTCATCCAGTAGCGCTCTCCCGGGCAGCCTCTACCTGGAGCCGGCCACGGTCAGTACGCTATCGAGCGCATCGATGGTACCTACAGGTGGGGGTCCACCCAGGGCGGCTCGTACATAGGAAGCATCCACACGGATCCGGCGAAGGGGAGAACGATAATTCATGCTCGCAACATCGTCCGGTGGTCCACCCTCGTGTAGCCTCACCTGGTACACTCCCCTGATCAGTACATCTGCCGAATGCATCGGGAGTACCTACAAGTGGGAGTCCTCTGTCAGGGCAGCTTCCACGTCGGGACCCCGGTATACGACGATATTGGGAGGAACCACTACTTGTTCGCAGCGCGAACCCTATGGAAAGCCAATCTCTCAAGCTGGTGGGTCAAGTATCAACTCGAGCCCACAACACTCACACCAACACCCTCACCTCCGAAGGGTGACCTAGGTTTTCGGGAGTAACTGTACTAATCCCTCACCCTCACCTCCGAAGGGTGACTCAGGCTCTTGGGAAGAGATTAGATTGTTCTAAGCCCTTGGTCCACCAGTAGCCCTTTCCCCGGGTAGCCTCTACCTGACATACTCCCACGATCAGTACACTCTCGACCGAAGCGATGGTACCTACAAATGGGAGCCCGGTGCCAGGACAGCGTTTCCAACGCCGGGAAGTTCCTACACGGATCCAACGAAGGGGAAAAACAATCTACGCTCGCGGATACGATCCTCTTGGATCTGTCGTCACCGGTTATCAAAACCGATAAGCGCAACGAATTCTCATGATTTCCCTCCAGGGCGCATAACTCAGATGCGGGGAAGACATTTATTCTAAGTGTCGATACCATGGTATGACCCCATAGGAGGTCATACACTTGTCTAATCTCATTAGACAAGGCTCATGCCCAAATGTTAT
>CM060860.1:20134312-20311505 GCA_030737845.1 Acorus calamus
GATTCGACATTTACTCATTCCATTCCACCCACATTTTATTGTTGTTGAGTCTATTCAATTGTATTTGATAATCCAGATGATTTCGATTGTGAGTACTGCATTTTAAATGTCCTATTATTGAGACATATTCCTTCATTGTTGTTAGATTGTGGTTGTTCGAGATTCTAAAATATTCTTATAATTGGTCTCTTTGTATCTTGGAGTTATTCTTTTGTTGGATTCCATATTAGTTTTCCTCAATTATATCTCGTGAGCCTATAATTGACTTATTCGTATTGGGAGTTTTCCTTGATATTATTATATACATCCTTGTTATTCGATATCTTCCTATGATCAGAATGACTGTGTTGCTTGACCATGAAACCTTGTAGTATGTTTGGCATCGTTGCTTCTATATTACCTCTTGTGTACTTGGAGTTGGATGACCATAGACCTTACAGTGAGGGTTGAGGTTTGCCTCCCTAGCGCGCATAAGTACGTACGGTCCAGCGAGGGGGACTTGAGATACCCTGCCGTGCCTGGACGTTCCGAGGGCCAGGTAGTGAATCCGCGGTGGACGTTCCGAGGGCCACACGCGAGGTATGTAGATATCTTGGACATAGGGGCCAAGATGGTGGGGTCGTGCAGATGGTCAATCCTACACTTTGGACATTTGGGGGCCAGAATTGTGATTCCCTTATCATTCTTGTAGCATTGTGACAATTTCAGGGCCATCAGTGATTTAATTTCAGAGTACTTGCTTTCAGTCCAATTGTGATACATCTTGATGATATTCATTGGTTTTATCAGTTGTGAGGTGTTAGTTTGAGTTATTCATTCCTATGTTTATATATCAGCGATGTTATTGTTCTCCGCTGATGTTTATACAGTGATTCAACTTGTCATTATACTTTGACCTGGTGTTTATTGAGATTACTGAGCTTGACTTTGGATGTCATTCTTGTTTTCCTTGTGCGTGGAATGTCTGGGTTACTTACTGAGCATCTTTCGCTCATTCCATTCTATTTTCTCTTACTTTGCAGAGTAGAGGCGGGGTTGGTGGACGTTGGCTTAGTCTTCTTTTGGTGCCACGTCCAGCTGGTGATAGGTATATATATAGATGTGTATAGTTTGATGTTTTGGATTTGATTATTTTGGTAGAGGCTGGTCTAGCGAACCATGCCTATGTTAAATGCTCTGTATATATGGATGATTGTATATGAGGTGTGTTAGATGCTCTGTTGACTGCTTAAACTTTCCTGGGTGTGTTGTGATATAGGTGATTATACATATCTTGTTGATTATCTGTTATCCCAGGGTTGTTATCATATGTGATTATATAGGGTGGACATTTCGATGTTTTGTTTTAGAAAAAAAAAGAAAAGAAAAGATATGGTGGATTTTTAGGCACGTGACGCGCTCGTGTCGGTGTTTCGGGGCTGAACATCTCATAATAATATCGGATTTTTACCTCATCATCTTGGATTTTAACAAAATCAAATCCGAATACCAATCCAAAATTGCATAATTCCAAAAACGTTATCGGAATTAAACGAAAATTTTATGGGCAGTACTAAACAATACCAGGACCCATAATATGCAGTTATATTTCAATCAGAGTCCTCAAACCCCCCTTGGTAGGCTAAAAAGCAAAAAATTTAGCCACTCCGATCGAAATTAGGACTCTAAATGACACAGGTTTAACATTCTCCCCCCCTTAGGAAATTTAGTCCTCGAAATTTAAGGAAACCCAAAGGGAAGACCGAACATAGAAGTGTCACCATAGAGTCCCTTGGCTCTCGAGTGGTCCAGGCATCCAACTGGCGCTACCACGCACTTTAACCGAAGGAACGGTCTGGGTGCGGAGCCTCTTCTCACATCGGTCCATGGTCTCGATCAACTGCTCCACGAACGACCAATCCTGCTCGAGGATGAGCGGATCGAACGGAATGACATGAGCAGGATCGTGGACGTAATGCCTCAGCTGAAACATGGGCGACGTTACGGGCATGAGTCAGCTGTTGGGGAAAGGTTACATGGCAAGCCACCTCCCCAATCCACTCAAGGACAAGAACGGTCCGATGGAGGGCCGACTCAACTCGCCCCGAACGTCGAAACAGAGGATGCCCTTAAACCGGGACACCTCATGCCAATATGGTCGCCGAACCCTAAGGTAGGCTCCTGGCGACGATGACCTACATAGCCCTTCCGACAGTATTTTCGACACAGACTCCATTTGTTTGTCCCAAACATAATTTTTTAATTGACACATTTTTTCAAACCGCACACATTTTTCCTACCGAGTCTCCATTTTTTAACCCAGACACCATTTTTAGACCAAGAACCCATTTTGTAGACCCAAACAACATATTTCGACCTAGACATCATTTTCAAACCTAAACAACTTTTTTCGACACGCACCCCATTTTTCGAACTGGGCACCATTTTATGACCTACACAACATTTTTTTACACGCACCCCATTTCTCGAACTGCCTTTTTGTCACCCGCGCATCATTTTTTACCCACATTTTGTAGACCCAAACAACATATTTCGACCCAGACATCATTTTCTTATCTAAACAACATTTTCGACAAGCACCCCATTTTTCGAACCGGGCTCCATTTTCTGACCCACGCATCATTTGGACACACACTTCATATTTTCGATTCAAACAATATTTTCGGTAGAGACTCTCACTTTTTAGGCCCAGGCATCATTTTACAACCGAGACTGCATTTCTCGACGTATAAAACTTTTTCGACTGAGACTGCAGTTTTTTGACCCAGCCAATATTTTCAAATCAGGCAGTATGTTCTCGACCTGTACACCATTCTCATACGCAGATAACATTTTTTCGACATTGACAACATTTTAACAAAGAACCCATTTTTTTGTCCTAGGCACCATTTTTCGACCCCCGATATATTTTTTCAGACGAGGTGTCATTTTTCGACTCATACCCCAATTTTGGAACGAGGCACAATCATTTCGACCGCCGCACCGCATTACGAACAAGACACCACTTTTATATAGAAAAACAGACCCGCACAACATTTTTTGACCGAGAGCCCATTTTTTGTATTCAGATACCATTTTCTTGACGTGGACAGCATTTTCTCATATTATACAACATTTAGCATTTTGTCATTTTAGAAATTATTTTTCGACCCGTACAGTATTTTCGATACAGACTCCTATTTATTAACCGAACGCCATTTTTTTCACCCAGACAAAATTTCTTCGGCTTCGATCCCATTTTTTGGCCTAGACACAATGTTTTGACCCGGACAACAATTGTTCGGTTTTCATCCCATACTCCATTTTTTTGAAACAGACAACATTTAGCAACGCGGTCGTCATTTTCTCGACTGACACACCATTTATTCCAACCGAGACCCCATTTTTCGATCCAAACTATATTTTTGACAAAGGCGCTCATTTTTTCGACCCAGGCATCATTTTTTAACAGCGACTGCATTTTTTTACCCATAGAACATTTTCGACTAAGCCTGCATCTTTTCGACCCTACCAATATGTTCGAACCAGGCCTTGTTTTGTCGACCTAAACACCATTCTTATGCGCAGATAAATTTTTTTTGACATGGACAACATTTTTCACACCATTTTTCAACCTAGAAAACATATTTTCGACGGAGACAACAATTTTCAACCATCACACAATATTTTCGATGTAGATAGCATTTTTTCATATCGGGTAAAAGTTTTGAACCTAGACTCCATTTTTCACCCAGACAACTATTTTTCAACCGAGGCAGTATTTTCGACACAGACTCCATTCTTTTGCCCAAAACATCATTTTCGAATTGACACATATTTTTTGAACCCGCACAAATTTTTCCTACAGAGGCTCCATTTTTTAACCCAGACACCATTTTTCGACCATGAACCCATTTTGTAGACCCAAACAACATATTTTGACCTAGACATCATTTTCTGACCTAAACAACAATTTTTAACACGCACCCCATTTTTCGAACCGGGCTCCATTATGTGGCTCACGCATCATTTTTGACCAACACTCCATGTCTTCGATCCAAACAATATTTTCGATAGACTCTCACTTTTTAGGCCCAGGCATCATTTTACAAGCAAGAGTGCATTTCTCGACACATAAAACTTTTTCGACTGAGGCTGCAGTTTTTTGACCCAGCTAATATTTTCATATCAAGCTGTATTGTCTCAAACTGTACACCATTCTCATACGCAGATAACATTTTTTCGACATTGACAACATTTTTAACAGAGAACCCATTTTTGACCCAGGCACCATTTTTCGACCCCCGAGATATTTTTTCAGACGAGGTGTCATTTTTCGACCCAAACCCAAATTTTGGAACTAGGCACAACCTTTTCGACCGCCGCACCGCATTACGAACAAGGCACCACTTTTGGACAGAAAAACAAACCCGCACAACATTTTTCGACCCATAGTCCAATTTTTTTAATCAGATACCATTTTCTTGACGTGGACTGCATTTTATCGAATTATACAACATTTAGCATTTTGTCGTTTTCAAAATTATTTTTTGACCCGTACTGTATTTTCGATACAGACTCCTATTTCTTAACCGAACGCCATTTTTTTCACCCAGACAAAATTTATACGGCTTCGATCCCATTTTTTGGCCTAGACATAATATTTTGACCTGGACAACATTTGTCGACCCACACCCCGGTTTTCGTCCCATACTCCATTTTTTTGAATAGGACAACATTTAGCAACGCCGTCATCATTTTCTCGACTGACACACCATTTACTCCAACCGAGACCCCATTTTTC
Organism: Acorus calamus; assembly: GCA_030737845.1. Lineage (NCBI taxonomy): Eukaryota > Viridiplantae > Streptophyta > Magnoliopsida > Acorales > Acoraceae > Acorus > Acorus calamus. Next base: position 20,139,096 of record CM060860.1, read on the forward strand.
GATCCGAAATATATTGTCGACAAAGGCGCTCATTTTTTCGGCCCAGGCATCATTTTTTAACAGAGACTTCTTTTTTTTTACTCAGACACCATATTTTCGATGTAGATAGCATTTTTTCGGATCAGGTAAAATTTTTCAACCTAGACTCCATTTTTCACCCAGACAACTATTTTTCGACCGAGACAGTATTTTCAACACATACAAAATTTTTTTGCCCCAAACATCATTTTCGAATTGACACATATTTTTTCAACCCGCACACATTTTTTCTGTCGAGACTCCATTTTTTAACCCAGACACCATTTTTCGACCAAGAACCCATTTTGTAGAACCAAAAAACATATTTCGAACCAAAAATCATTTTCTGACCAAAATGAACAATTTTTGACACGCACCGCATTTTTTGAACCGGGCTCCATTTTGTGACCCACGCATCATTTTCGACTCGCACTCCATATTTTCGATCCAAACAATAATTTTGATAGACTGTCACTTTTCAGACCCAGGCATCATTTTACAGCCGAGACAGCATTTCTCGACGCATAAAACTTTTTTGACTGAGACTGCAGTTTTTTGACCAAGCCAATATTTTCAGAGGCAGTATTTTCTCAACCTGTACACCATTCTCATACGCAGATAATATTTTTTCGACATTGACAACATTTTTAACAGAGAACCCATTTTTTTGACCCAGGCACCATTTTTCGACCCCCGATATATTTTTTCGGACGAGGTGCCATTTATCGACCTGTACCCCAATTTTTTAACCAGGCACAATCTTTTCGACCGCCGCACCGCATTACGAACAAGACACCACTTTTGGACAGAAAAACCGACCGCACAACAATTTTCAACACAGAGTCCAATTTTTTTATTCAGATACCATTTTCTTGACGTGGACTGCATTTTCTCGTATTATACAAGATTTAGCATTTTGTCGTTTTAGAAATTATTTTTCGACCTGGATTGTATTTTCGATACAGACTCCTATTGTTTAACCGAACGCCATTTTTTTCACCCAGACAAATTTTCTTCGGCTTCGATCCCATTTTTGGTCTACACACAATTTTTAACCCGGACAACATTTGTTGACCGACACCCCGGTTTTCGTCCCATACTCCATTTTTTTGAAACAGACAACATTTAGCAACGCCGTCATCATTTTCTCGACTGACACGCCATTTATTCCAACCAAGACCCCATTTTTCGATCCAAACTATATTTTCGACAAAGGTGCTCATTTTTTTGACCTAGGCATCATTTTTTAACGGAGTCTGCTTTTTTTGACCCATACAACATTTTCAAATACGACTGCATTTTTTCGACCCTACCAATATGTTCGAACCAGGCCCTATTTTGTCGACCTAAACACCATTCTTATATGCAGATAACATTTTTTTCACATGGACAACATTTTTCACATCATTTTTCAACCTAGAAAACATATTTTCGACCGAGACAACAATTTTCGACCCACACACAATTTTTCGTCCCAGACTCCTTTTTTTTTACTCATACACCATATTTTCGATGTAGATAGCATTTTTTCGTATCAGGTAAAATTTTTCAACCTATAATCCATTTTTCACCCAGACAACTATTTTTCGACCAAGACAGTATTTTCGACACATACACCATTTTTTTGCCCCAAACATCATTTTCAAATTGACACATATTTTTTCAACCCGCACACAATTTTCCTACCGAGACTCCATTTTTAACCCAGACACCATTTTTCGACCAAGAACCCATTTTGTAGAACCGAACAACATATTTCGAACCAAACATCATTTTCTGACCTAATGAACAAATTTTGACACGCACCGCATTTTTTGAACCGGGCTCCATTTTGTGACCCATGCATCATTTTCGACCCGCACTCCATATTTTCGATCCAAACATTATTTTTGATAGACTCTCACTTTTCAGACCCATGCATCATTTGACAACCGAGACTGCATTTCTCGACGCATAAAACTTTTTCGACTGAAACTGCAGTTTTTTGACCCAGCCAATATTTTCAGATCAGGCAGTATTTTCTCAATCTGTACACCATTCTCATACGCAGATAACATTTTTTTGACATTGACAATATTTTTAACAGAGAACCCAGTTTTTGGACCCAGGCACCATTTTTCGACCCCCGATATATTTTTTTGGACGAGGTGTCATTATCGACCTATACTCCAATTTTGGAACCAGGCACAATCTTTTCGACCGCCGCACCGCATTACGAACAAGACACCACTTTTGGACAGAAAAACCGACCCGCACAACAATTTTCAACCCAGTGTCCAATTTTTTTATTCAGATACCATTTTCTTGACGTGGACTGCATTTTCTCGTATTATACAACATTTAGCATTTTGTCATTTTAGAAATTATTTTTCGACCCATACAATATTTTCGATACAGACTCCTATTTTTTAACCGAACACCTTTTTTTTCACCAGACAAATTTTCTTCGGCTTCGATCCCATTTTTGGCATAGACACAATATTTTGACCCGGGCAACATTTGTCGACCGACACTCCAGTTTTTGTCCCATAGTCCATTTTTTTGAAACAGACAACATATAGCAACGCCATCATCATTTTCTCGATTGACACACCATTTATTCCAGCCGAGACCCCATTTTTCGATCCAAACTATATTTTCGACATAGGCATTCATTTTTTAACAGAGACTGCTTTTTTTGACCCATACAACATTTTCAAATACGACTGCACTTTTTCGACCCTACCAATATGTTCGAACCAGGCCCTGTTTTGTCGACCTAAACACCATTCTTATACGCAGATAACATTTTTTCGACATTGACGACATTTTTAATAGAGAACCCATTTTTTTGACCCAGGCACCATTTTTCGACCCCCGATATATTTTTTTTGACCCATACCCCAATTTTGGAACAAGGCACAATCTTTTCGACCGCAGCACCGCATTACGAACAAGACACTACTTTTGGACAGAAAAACCGACCCGCACAAAATTTTTCGACCCAGAGTCCATTTTTTTTTCAGATAACATTTTCTTGACGTGGACTGCATTTTCTCGTATTATACAACATTTAGCATTTTGTCAGTTTAGAAATTATTTTTCGACCCATACAATATTTTCGATACAGACTCCTATTTTTTTCACCCATACAAAATTTCTTCAGCTTCGATCCCATTTTTTGGCCAGGAAACAATATGTTGTCGACCCACACCCCGGTTTTCATCCCATACTCCATTTTTTTGAAACAGACAACATTTAGAAACGCCGTCATCATTTTCTCGATTGACACACCATTTATTCCAATCGAGACCCCATTTTCGATCCAAACTATATTTTTGACAAAGGCGCTCATTTTTTTGACCCAAGCATCATTTTTTTACAGAGACTGCATTTTTTGACCCATACAACATTTTCAACTAAGACTTCATTTCTTTGACCCTACCAATATGTTTGAACCAGGCCCTGTTTTGTCGACCTAAACACCATTCTTATACGCAGATAACATTTTTTTGACATGGACAACATTTTTCACACCATTTTTCAAACTAGAAAACATATTTTCGACCGAGATAACAATTTTTGACCCACACAATTTTTTCGATCATATTTTCGATGTAGATAGCATTTTTTCGTATCGGGTAAAATTTTTCAACCAGGACTTCATTTTTCACCCAGACAACTATTTTTCGACCGAGACAGTATTTTCGACACAGACTCCATTTTTTTGCCCCAAACATCATTTTCGAATTGACACATATTTTTTCAACCCGCACACATTTTTCCTACCGAGACTCCATTTTTTAACCCAGACACCATTTTTTAACCCAAACAACATATTTCGACCGAGACATCATTTTCTGACCTAAACAACAATTTTTGACACGCACCCAATTTTCTGAACCGGGCTCCATTTTGCGACCCACGCATCATTTTCGACGCACACTCCATATTTTTTATCCAAACAATATTTTCGATAGAGACTCTCACTTTTTAGGCCCATGCATCATTTTACAACCGAGATTGCATTTCTCGACGCATATGACTTTTTCGACTGAGACTGCAGTTTTTTAACGTGGCCAATATTTTCAAATAAGGCAGTATTTTCTCAACCTGTACACCATTCTCATATGCGGATAATATTTTTTCGACATTGACAACATTTTAAATAGAGAACCCATTTTTTTGACCCAGGCACCATTTTTCGACCCCCGATATATTTTTTCGGACGAGGTGTCATTTTTCGACCCATACCCCAATTTTGGAACCAGGCACAATCTTTTCGACCGCCGCACCGCATTACGAACAAGACTCCACTTTTGGACAGATAAACCGATCCACACAACATTTTTCAGCCTTGAGTCCATTGTTTTTATTCAGATACCATTTTCTTGACGTGGACTGCATTATCTCGTATTATACAACATTTAGCATTTTGTCGTTTTAGAAATTATTTTTCGACCCTTACAGTAGATATAGACTCCTATTTTTTAACCGAACGCCATTTTTTTCACTCAATCACATTTTTTGCCCTAGACACAATATTTTGACCCGGACAACATTTGTCGACCCACACACCGATTTTCGTCCCATACTCCATTTTTTTGAAACAAACAACATTTAGAAACACCGTCATCATTTTCTCGACTGGCACACCATTTATTCCAATCGAGACCCCATTTTGTGGACCCAAACAACATATTTTGACCCAGACATCATTTTCGACACGCACCCCATTTTTCGAACCGGGCTCCATTTGGTGACCCACGCATCATTTTCGACCCACACTCCATATTTTTTTATCAAAACAATATTTTCGATAGAGACTGTCACTTTTTTGGCCCAGGCATCATTTTACAACCGAGACTACATTTCTCCACGCGTAAAACCTTTTCGACTGAGACTGCAGTTTTTTGACCCAACCAATATTTTCAGATCAGGCTGTATGTTCTCAACCTGTGCACCATTCTCATACGCAGATAACATTTTTTCGACATTAACAACATTTTTAATAGAGAACCCATTTTTTTGGCCCATGCACCATTTTTCGACCCCGACAACTATTTGGGGTAAAATTTTTCAACCTAGACTCCATTTTTCACCCAGACAACTATTTTTCGACCGAGACAGTATTTTCGACACAGACTCCATTTTTTTACCCCAAACATCATTTTCGAATTGACACATATTTTCTCAACCTGCACACATTTTTCCTACCGAGACTCCATTTTTTAACCCAGAACCATTTTTCGAGCAAGAACCCATTTTGTAGACCCAAACAACATATTTCTACCCAGACATCATTTTCTGACCTAAACAAGAATTTTCGACATGGACCCCATTTTTCGAACCGGGCTCCATTTTGTGACCCACTGTCATGCCCCAGGGCGGCCGTCCCCGAGACATGGCAAATATATAAATGATATCAGTAATCCATACACGAGGTCAAATAAATACTCCACAAGAGAAAAGGCAATACACAAGTAACTGACATCAAATATATACAAAAAGCGGAAGCTCAAATGACTAAGTCTGTAATTCAAAGACATATTACAGACTAGAGTACACAATCAACTGTCCTGTGAGAGCCAATATATACAATAACTGACATCAACAGTCTACATACCGTGCACAAGCACAAGTATAATACATACAATGAAAAGGGAATGCTGATAGCCTCCGACTCGCAAGACATCCAACGCGAACGCGGGTCTTCTACTCGGATGGCGCCAGGGGAGCTCTTCTCTTGGATCCGACTCAGCGTCAACTGGGGAAAAACATAAGCGAGGGGTGAGCTACAAGCTCAGTGAGTGGTCAGAAACCAAACACCAACACCAACATTCGATCCTAAGGCAATCTCCTATCAAGGAAACCATGGGTAGAAACCCAACGGTTAACAAGGTCACACGGCGGTGCAACCATACCTCGTCCTCGCCCTAGCCCCCATAGGGGTGAGCCTAGGGACTTGAAGGACAAAACTTGCTGTTCTACCCCGTTCGTCATCCAGTAGCGCTCTCCCGGGCAGCCTCTACCTGGAGCCGGCCACGGTCAGTACGCTATCGAGCGCATCGATGGTACCTACAGGTGGGGGTCCACCCAGGGCGGCTCGTACATAGGAAGCATCCACACGGATCCGGCGAAGGGGAGAACGATAATTCATGCTCGCAACATCGTCCGGTGGTCCACCCTCGTGTAGCCTCACCTGGTACACTCCCCTGATCAGTACATCTGCCGAATGCATCGGGAGTACCTACAAGTGGGAGTCCTCTGTCAGGGCAGCTTCCACGTCGGGACCCCGGTATACGACGATATTGGGAGGAACCACTACTTGTTCGCAGCGCGAACCCTATGGAAAGCCAATCTCTCAAGCTGGTGGGTCAAGTATCAACTCGAGCCCACAACACTCACACCAACACCCTCACCTCCGAAGGGTGACCTAGGTTTTCGGGAGTAACTGTACTAATCCCTCACCCTCACCTCCGAAGGGTGACTCAGGCTCTTGGGAAGAGATTAGATTGTTCTAAGCCCTTGGTCCACCAGTAGCCCTTTCCCCGGGTAGCCTCTACCTGACATACTCCCACGATCAGTACACTCTCGACCGAAGCGATGGTACCTACAAATGGGAGCCCGGTGCCAGGACAGCGTTTCCAACGCCGGGAAGTTCCTACACGGATCCAACGAAGGGGAAAAACAATCTACGCTCGCGGATACGATCCTCTTGGATCTGTCGTCACCGGTTATCAAAACCGATAAGCGCAACGAATTCTCATGATTTCCCTCCAGGGCGCATAACTCAGATGCGGGGAAGACATTTATTCTAAGTGTCGATACCATGGTATGACCCCATAGGAGGTCATACACTTGTCTAATCTCATTAGACAAGGCTCATGGCCCAAATGGCATATACATAATATGCAATTAACTATACAAGGCAAATCTTACTTAAACATGCATACGAGGCATCAAACAGATAAACACACACAAATTACAACCTATTATACGTTGGATAACACCAACCTAGAAGGGACGGGTTAAGCGCGATCTGCGCAACAACAGGTGCATGCCAATAATTCCAAGCAAACCCGAGTCAAGTAGGAACTACATCTACTCACTCGGTTCGCGAAGAGAAGGAGGGCGAGGGAGAGGAAACTTCTCATCCTCTCTCGAGCTGGTCATAGTTTTGCCCCAACAGATGGGTGCAACAACTATACCACACCCTCGAGTCCTAAATCAGAGGAATATTACGCATACACCCGTTATTAACCCAAGTTTAGACATGCCTGATATGTTCAAATGATAATAAGGTAGTAATTCAAACAAAATAACCTAAGTCATGCCATATTCTATACAATACATAGGCAAGTATAAGGTAGAATAGGGGTTCTACACAATATACGAGCTATACAACCTAGCATGCATGATATCTAACATATTTAGGGTGCAATTAAAGCCCCATGGAAGCGCGAAGCACGTCTACGTGCCTCGAGCGCTCCCGGAAGGGTTGGAATCAAACCACTCACCGATACCCGAGTCGTCGCGCATCCCAACCGACGAGGTCTGCAAGGCAAGGGGTACCAAAATGATGAGTATAACCATAAACAAACACATAAAATCATTTCGGCATGCCTAAGGCTAGACATGCACGCAAACGGGCTCGAACGCACGCAAGCATGGATGCACGCACGCGTGCCCGAGCCCCCTGGACACCCACCAGAGGGTGCCGACCCCCAGCATGCCCAGACCGGGCCCCGGGCAGCACCCGCACGCACCCCGAGGATCCCCGGGCACAGCCCCGGGCATCCCCGCGCGCGCACGCCCTCCGCGCGCAGACACGCGCCCTCCGCGCGGAGACACACGCGCTCTCGCGCGCTCCCCCACTGGCACGACCCGCGCGCCCGCACCAGCGCGCTCCACCCGCGCGATACACCTCCGCGCACGCCCGCGCGCTCCACCCGCGCGATACACCTCCGCGCACGCCCGCGCGCGCGCTCGCGCGTGCAGACCCGCGCGCCCAGCCTCCAAAACACTCTCCCCAAGCTCCCACATGCACCCAAACTTAATTACCACCCATGCATACCCTCCCAAGCACCTAAACATGCATTAGAACCAACACAAGAAGAGGGAAAAACTCACCAAATGAGAGGGGGAAAGGAAAAGGGGACGTAGGGGCTCACAAGCGCACCCTCGGCCACCCCGATCACTACCGCTGCTACCCCCACCTCTTCTATGCTTCCCTTGCTTCCTCTTCTTCACTTAGACATTAACACAAACACATAGGGGGCTGGTTTAGAGAGGGGAAAGGAAAAGAGAAAGGGTGGGGGAAGAGAGAAGGGATCAACAACAACAACAACAACAACAATAACAATAACAACTCACCTTCTCTTGATCTTCTCCTCCAACACCTTCACTTCCTCCACCCAACACACCCTTCAAAGGGGCTGGAACAGCTCAAAAGAGAGCCCAAACAGAGCTGAAGTCGTGGGATTTGGGGGGGTTTAAATAGGAAAAGTCGGAGTGAAAGACCAAGTCGTCCTCGGACTTAAAACTCTGCGCAGCCCTCACTTAAACGGCCATAACTTCCTCAATACAGCTCCGAATTGAATGATTCCAGTGGCATTGGAAAGATAAGACGATTATCTACAACTTTCATGTTTACACCCAGATCAAATAACCTCTCCAGATATTTCAAAATCTAGGCTAAACATCTTACAGGGCTGCTGCTTGGATTTCTCAACTTCGGGGTATACATGGAAAAATACCCATAACTTTTAATATACGAATCCAGTTGATCCAATTCCACTTCTATATGGAAGCTATTTCCAAACTTAACATCTCGTAATAATATCGGATTTTTACCTCATCATCTTGGATTTTACAAAATCAAATCCGAATACCAATCCAAAACTGCATAATTCCAAAAACGTTATCGGAATTAAACGAAAATTTTATGGGCAGTACTAAACAATACCAGGACCCATAATATGCAGTTATATCTTCAATCAGAGTCTTCAAACCCCAACAGGTAGCTAAAAACCAAAATTTTAGCGACTCCGATCGAAATTAGGACTATAAATGACACAGGCCTAACACCCACGCATCATTTTCGACCTGCACTCCATAGTTTGGATCCAAACAATATTTTCGATAGAGACTCTCACTTTTTAGGCCAAGGCATCATTTTACAACGGCGACAACATTTCTCGACACATAAAACTTTTTCTACTGAGACTGCAGTTTTTTGACCCAGCCAATATTTTCAGATCGGCAGTTTGTTCTCAACCTGTAAACCATTCTCATACGGCGATAACATTTTTTCGACATTGACAACATTTTTAACAGAGAACCCATTTTTTGGACCCAGACACCATTTTTCGACCCCGATATATTTTTTCGGACGAGGTGCTACTTTTCGACCCATACCCCAATTTTGGAACCAGGCACAATCTTTTCGACTGCCGCACCGCATTCTGAACTAGACATCACTTTAGGACAGAAAAACTGACCCGCACAACAATTTTCGACCAAGAGTCCATTTTTTTTTATTCAGATGCCATTTTCTTGACGTTGACTGCATTTTCTCATATTATACAACATTTAGCATTTTGTCGTTTTAAAAATTATTTTTCGACCCGTACACTATTTTCGATACAGACTCCTATTTTTTAACCGAACGCCATTATTTTTACCCAGACAAAATTTCTTCGGCTTCGATCCCATTTTTTGGCCTAGTCACAAAATTTTGACTCGGACAACATTTGTCGACCCACACCACGGTTTTCGTCCCATACTCCATTTTTTTGAAACAGACAATATCTAGCAACGCGGTCATCATTTTCTCGACTGATACAATATTGATTCCATCCGAGACCCCATTTTTTGATCCAAACAATATTTTCGACAAAGGCGCTCATTTTTTCGACCCGGGCATCATTTTGTAACAGAGACTGCATTTTTTGACCCATACGACATTTTCGACTAAGACTGCATTTTTCAACCCTATCAATATGTTCGAACCAGGCCCTGTTTTGTCGACCTAAACACCATTCATATACGCAGATAACATTTTTTATTCATGGAGAACATTTTTAACACCATTTTTCAACCTAGAAAACATATTTTCGATGGAGACAACAATTTTTGACCCACACACAATTTTTTGTAACAGACTCCATTTTTTTTTCTCAGACACCATATTTTCGATGTAGATAGCATTTTTCGTATCGGGTAAAATATTTCAACCTAGACTCCATTTTTCACCCAGACAACTATTTTTTGACCGAGGCAGTATTTTCGACACAGACTCCATTTTTTTGCCCCAAACATCATTTTCGAATTGACACATACTTTTTCAACCCGCACACATTTTTCCTACCGAGACTCCATTTTTTAACCCAGACACCATTTTTCGACCAAGAACCCATTTTGTAGACCCAAACAACATATTTTGACCCAGACATCTTTTTCTCACCTAAACAACAATTTTCGACATCCACCCCATTTTTCGAACAGGGCTCCATTTTGTGACCCACGCATCATTTTCGACCCGCACTCCATATTTTCGATCCAAACAATATTTTAGATAGAGACTCTCACTTTTTAGGCCCAGCCATCATTTTACAACCGCGACTACATTTCTCGACGCCTAAAACTTTTTCATCTGAGACTGCAGTTTATTGACCAAGCCAATATTTTCAGATCAGGCAGTATGTTCTCAAACTGTATACCATTCTCATACGCAGATAACATTTTTTCGACATTGGCAACATTTTTAACAGAGAACCCTTTTTTTGGACCAAGGCACCATTTTTTGACCCCCGATATATATTTTTTCGGACGAGGTGTCATTTTTCAACCCATACCCAAACTTTGGAACCAGGCACAATCTTTTCGACCGCCGCACTGCAATACGAACAAGACACCACTTTTGGACAGAAAAACCGACCCGCACAACATTTCTCGACCAAGAGTCCATTTTTTTTATTAAGATGCCATTTTCTTGACGTGGACTGCATTTCCTCGTGTTATACAACATTTAGCATTTTGTCATTTTGGAAATTATTTTTCGACCCGTACACTATTTTCGATACAGACTCCTAATTTTTAATCGAACGCCATTTTTTTCACCCAGACAAAATTTCTTCGGCTTCGATCCCATTTTTTGGCCTAGACACAATATTTTGACCCGGACAACATTTGTCGACCCACACCGCGGTTTTCGTCCCATACTCCATTTTTTTGAAACAGACAACATTTAGCAACGACGTCATCATTTTCTCGACTGACACACCATTTATTCCAACCGAGACCCCATTTTTCGATCCAAACTATATTTTCGACAAAGGCGCTCATTTTTTCGACACGTACAACATTTTCGACTAAGACTGCATTTTTTCGGCCCTACCAATATGTTCGATCCAGGCCCTGTTTTGTCGACCTAAACAGCATTCTTATACGCAGATAACATTTTTTTGACATGGACAACATTTTTCACACCATTTTTCAGCCTAGAAAACATATTTTCGACGGAGACAACAATTTTCGACCCACACACAATTTTTTGTAACAGACTCCTTTTTTTTACTCAGACACCATATTTTTCGTATCGGGTAAAATTTTTCAACCTAGACTCCATTTTTTACCCAGACAACTATTTTTCGATCGAGACAGTATTTTCGACACAGACTCCATTTTTCTCCCCCAAACATCATTTTCAAATTGACACATATTTTTTCAACCCGCACACATTTTTCCTACCGAGACTCCATTTTTTGACCCAGACACCATTTTTCGACCGAGAACCCATTTTGTTGACCCAATCAACATATTTCGACGCAGACATCATTTTCTGAACTAAACAATTTTCGACACGCACGCCATTTTTCGAACCGGGCTCCATTTTGTGACCCACGCATCATTTTCAACCCGCACTCCATATTTTCGATCCCAACAATATTTTAGATAGAGACTCACTTTTTTGGCCCAGGCATCATTTTACAACTGCGATTGCATTTCTCGACGCATAAAACTTTTTCGACTGAGATTACAGTTTTTTGACCCTGCCAATATTTTCAGATCAGGCAATATGTTCTCGACCTGTACACCATTCTCATACGCAAATAACATTTTTTCGACATTGACAACTTTTTTATGAGAGAACCCATTTTTTTGACCCAGACACCATTTTTCGACCCCCGATATATTTTTTCGACCGAGGTGTCATTTTTCGACCCGCTCCCCAATTTTGGAACCAGGCACAATCTTTTCGACCGCCGCACTGCATTACGAACAAGACACCACTTTTGGATAGAAAAACTGACCCGCACAACATTTTTTGACCAAGAGTCCATTTTTTTATTCAGATGCCATTTTCTTAACGTGGACTGCATTTTCTCGTATTATACAACATTTAGCATTTTGTCGTTTTAGAAATTATTTTTCGACCCGTACACTATTTTCGATACAGACTCCTATTTTTTAACCGAACGCCATTTTTTTCACCCAGACAAAATTTCTTTAGCTTCGATCCCATTTTTGGGCCTAAACACAATATTTTGACCAAGACAACATTTGTCGACCCACACCCCGGTTTTCGTCCGATACTCCATTTTTTTTAAACAGACAACATTTCGCAACGCCGTCCTCATTTTCTCGACTGACACACCATTTATTCCAACCGAGACCCCATTTTTCGATCCAAACTATATGTTTGACAAAGGCGTTCATTTTTTCGACCCAGGCATCATTTTTTAACAGAGACTGCATTTTTTGACCCATACAATATTTTTGACTAAGACTGCATTTTTCGACCCTACCAATAAGTTCAAACCAGGCCCTGTTTTGTCGACCTAAACACCATTCTTATACGCAGATAACATTTTTTTGACATGGACAACATTTTTCACACCATTTTTCAACCTAGAAAACATATTTTTGATGGAGACAGACAATTTTTTGTAACAGCTCCATTTTTTTTTACTTAGACACCATATTTTTGATATTGATTGCATTTTTTCGTATCCGGTAAAATTTTTCAACCTAGACTCCATTTTCCACCCAGACAACTATTTTTCAACCGAGACAGTATTTTCGACACAGACTCTATTTTTTTGCCCCAAACATCATTTTTGAATTTTTCACATATTTTTTCAACCCGCACAAATTTTTCCTACCGAGACTCTATTTTTTAACCCAGACACCATTTTTCGACCAAGAACCCATTTTCTAGACATCAATTTCTGACCTAAACAACAATTTTCGACACGCACCCCATTTTTCGAACCGGTCTCCACTTTTTGAGCCACGAATCATTTTCGACCCGCACTCCATATTTTCGATCCAAACAATATTTTAGATAGAGACTCTCACTTTTTAGGCCCAGGCATCATTTTACAACCGCGACTGCATTTCTCGACGGATAAAACTTTTTCGACTAAGACTGCACTTTTTGGACCCAGGCACCGTTTTTGACCCCCGATATATATTTTTTCGGACGAGGTGTCATTTTTTGGAACCAGGCACAATCTTTTCGACCGCCGCACTGCATTACGAACAAGACACAACTTTTGGACAAAAAAACCGACCAGCAAAACATTTTTCGACCAAGAGTCCATTTTTTTTTATTAAGACGCCATTTTCTTGACGTGGACTGCATTTTCTCGTATTATACAACATTTAGCATTTTGTCGTTTTGGAAATTATTTTTTGACCCGTACACCTTTATCGATCCAGACTCCTATTTTTAACCGAACGCCATTTTTTTCACCCATACAAAATTTCTTCGGCTTCGATCCCATTTTTTGGCCTAGACACAATATTTTGACCCGGACAACATTTGTCAACCCACACCCCGGTTTTCGTCCCATACTCCTTTTTTTGAAACAGACAACATTTAGCAACGACGTCATCATTTTCTCGACTGACACACCATTTATTCCAACCGAGACCCCATTTTTCCATCTAAACTATATTTTTGACAAAGGGGATCATTTTTTCGATCGAGGTTCGTTTTTTAACAGAGACTGCATTTTTTGACACGTACAATATTTTCGACTAAGACTGCATTTTTTCGGCCCTACCAATATGTTCGAACCAGGCCCTGTTTTGTCGTCCTAAACACTATTCTTTTACGCAAATAACATTTTTTTGACATGGACAACATTTTTCACACCATTTTTCAACCTAGAAAACATATTTTCGACGGAGACAACAATTTTCGACCCACACACAATTTTTTGTAACAGACTCCTATTTTTTTACTCGGACACCATATTTTTCGTATCGGGTAAAATTTTTGAACCTAGACTCCATTTTTCACCTAGCCAACTTTTTTTCGACCGAGACAGTATTTTCGACACAAACTCCATTTTTTTACCCCAAACATTATTTTCGAATTGACACACATTTTTTCAATCCGCACACATTTTTCTTACCCAGACTCCATTTTTTAACCCAGACACCATTTTTCGACGAAGAACCCATTTTGTAGACCCAAACAACATATTTCGACCCATACAACATTTGCTGACCTAAACAACAATTTTCGACACGCACCCCATTTTTCGAACCGCGCTCCATTTTGTGAGCCACGCATCATTTTCAACCCGCACTCCATATTTTCGATCGAAACAAAATTTTAGAGAGAGAGACTCACTTTTTAGGCCCACGCATCATTTTACAACCACGACTGCATTTCCCGACGCATAAAACTTTTTCGACTGAGACTGCAGTTTTTTGACCCACCAAATATTTGCAGATCAAGTTGTATGTTCTCAACCTGTACACCATTCTCATACGCAGATAACAATTTTTTGACAGTGGCAGCATTTTTAACAGAAAACCCATTTTTTGGACCCAGGCACCATTTTTTGACCCCCGATATATTTTTTCGGACGAGGTGTCATTTTTCGACCCATACCCAAATTTTGGAACCAGGCACAATGTTTTCGACAGCCGCACCGCATTACGAACAAGACACCACTTTTGTATAGAAAAACAGACCCGCACAACATTTTTTGACCAAGAGTCCATTTTTTTTTTGTTCAGATGCCATTTTCTGGACGTGGACTGCATTTTCTCGTATTATACAACATTTAGCATTTTGTCGTTTTTGAAATTAT
Source organism: Acorus calamus (assembly GCA_030737845.1). NCBI lineage: Eukaryota > Viridiplantae > Streptophyta > Magnoliopsida > Acorales > Acoraceae > Acorus > Acorus calamus. The sequence goes on from CM060860.1 coordinate 20,154,209, forward strand.
TTTTCGACCCGTAGAGTTTTTCGATACAGACTCCTATTTTTTAACCGAATGCCATTTTTTTCACCGAGACAAAATTTCTTCGGTTTCGACCCCATTTTTGGCCTAGACACAATATTTTGACCGGACAACATTTGTCGACCCACACCCCAGGTTTCGTCCCATACTCCATTTTTTTGAAACAGACAACATTTAGCACGCCGTCATCATTTTCTCGACCGACACACCATTTATTCCAACCTTGACCCCATTTTCCGATCCAAACTATATTTTCGACAAAGGCGATCATTTTTTGACCCAGGCATCATTTTTTAACAGAGACTGCATTTTTTGACCGATACAACATTTTCGACTAAGACTGCATGTTTTTGACCATACCAATATGTTCGAACCAGGCCTTGTCTTGTCGACCTAAGCACCATTGTTATACGCAGATAACATTTTTTTGACATGGACAACAATGTTCGACCCCCACACAATTTTTTGTGACAGACTCCAGTTTTTTTACTCAGACACCATATTTTCGTTGTATATAGCATTTTTTCGTATCGGGTAAAATTTGTCAACCTAGACTCCATTTTTCACCCACACAACTATTTTTCGACCGAGACAGTATTTTCGACACAGACTCCATTTTTTTGCACCAAACATCATTTTCGAATTGACACATTTTTTCAACCCGCACACATTTTTCCTACCGAGGCTCCATTTTTTAACCCAGACACCATTTTTCTAGTAAGAACCCATTTTGTAGACCCAAACAACATATTTCGACCCAGACATCATTTTCTGACCTAAACAACAATTTTCGACACGCACCCCATTTTTTGAACCAGGCTCCATTTTGTGACCTAAACAAATTTTTCGACACGCACCCTATTTTTTGACCCCCAAAATAATTTTTCTATCGAGGTGTCATTTTTCGACCCATACCCTAGTTTTGGAACCTGGTACAATCTTTTCGACTGCCACACCACATTACGAATACCATTTTCGTAATGTCATTTTTTGACCCAGACATCATTTTTCGACCCAGAGTCCAATTTTTTTTATTCAAATACCATTTTCTTGACGTGGATTGCATTTTCTCGTATTATACAACATTTAATATTTTGTCATTTTTGAAATTATTTTTCGACACGTACAATATTTTCGATACAGACTCCTATTTTTTAGCCGAATGCCTTTTTTTTCACCGAGACAAAATTTCTTCAGCTTCGATCCCATTTTTTGGCCATGCACAATATTTTGAGCTAGACATCATTTTTCGACCCACACCCCAGTTTTCGTCCCATAATCCATTTTTTTGAAACAGACAACATTTAGCAACGTCGTCATCATTTTCTGGACTGACACACAATTTATTCCAACCAAGACCAGATTTTTCGATCCAAACTATATTTTCGACAAAGGTGCTCATTTTTTCGACCAAGGTATCATTTTTCAATAGAGACTGCATTTTCTGACCCATACAACATTTTTTGACTAAGACTGCATTTTTTTGACCCAATCAATATATTCGAACCAGGCCCTGTTTTGTCGACCTAAACACCATTCTTATTCGCAGATAACATTTTTTCGACATGGACAACATTTTTGACGCCATTTCTCGACCTAGGAAACATATTTTCGACCGAGGCAACATTTTTCGACCCCCACACAATTTTTTTTTACTCAGTCACCATATTTTTTTAGTAGATAGCATTTTTTCGTATCAGGTAAAATTTTTCAACCTAGACTCCATTTTTCTCCGGGACAACAATTTTTCGACCGAGAAAGTATTTTTGACAATGACCCCATTTTTTTTGCCCCGAACATCATTTTCGAATTGACACATTTTATCAACCCGCACACATTTTTCCTACCGAGACTCCATTTTTTAACCCAGACACCATTTTTCGACCAAGAACCCATTTTGTAGACCCAAACAACAAATTTCGACCCAGACATCATTTTCTAACCTAAACAACATTTTTGGACACGCACCCCATTTTTAGAACCGGGTTCCATTTTGTGACGTAAACAACATTTTTCGACACGCACCCCATTTTACGAACCGGGCTCCATTTTGTGACCCACGCATCATTTTCGACCCACATTTTGTAGACCAAAACAACATATTTTGACCCAGACATCATTTTATAATCTAAACAACATTTTTCGACATGCACCCCATTTTTCGAACCGTGCACCATTTTCTGACCTAAACAACATTTTTCGACACGTATCCCATTTTTTGAACAGGGCTCCATTTTGTGACCCACGCATCATTTTCGACCCACACTCCATATTTTCAATACAAACAATATTTTAGATAGAGACTCACTTTGTAGGCCCAGGCATCATTTTACAAACGAGACTGCATTTCTCGACGTATAAAACTTTTTCTACTGGGATTGCAATTTTTTGACCCTGCCAATATTTTCACATCTGGCAGTATGTTCTCTACCTGTACACCAATCTCAATGGCAGATAACATTTTTTTTACGTAGACAAAATTTTTAACAGAGAACCCATTTTTTGACTCAGGCACCCTTTTTCGACCCCAGATAAAACTTTTCGGCCGAGGTGTCGTTTTTCGACCCATACCCCAATTTTGGAACAAGGCACAATCTTTTCGACCGCCACACCGCATTACGAACAAGACTCCACTTTTGGAAAGAAAAACCGACCCGCACAACATTTTTCGACCAATAGTCCATTTTTTTTATTCAGATACCATTTTCTTTATGTGGACTGCATTTTCTCGTATTATATAACATTTGGCATTTTGTCGTTTTTGAAATTATTTTTCGACCCGTACAGTATTTTCGATACAGACTCCTATTTTTTTAACTGAATGCCATTTTTTTCACACAGACAAAATTTCTTCGGCTTCGATCCCATTTGGCCTTGGTACAATATTTTGACCAGACAACATCTGTCGACCCACACCCTGGTTTTCATCCCATACTCCATTTTTTTGAAACAGACAACATTTAGCAACGCCGTCATCATTTTCTCGACTAACACACCATTTAATCCGATCGAGACCCCATTTTTCGATCCAAACTATGTTTTCAACAAAGGCACTCATTTTTTCGACCCTGGCATCATTTTTTAACGGAGACTGCATTTTTCGACCCATAAAACATTTTTTTGACATGGACAACATTTTTCACACCATTTTTCGACCTAGAAATCATATATTCGACCGAGACAACAATTTTCGACCCACACACAATTTTTTGTCCCAGACTCCATTTTTTTACTCAGACACCATATTTACGATGTAGATAGCATTTTTTCGTTTCGGGTAAAATTTTTCAACCTAGACAGCATTTTTCACCCAGACAACTATTTTTTGAGCGAGACTGTATTTTCGACACAGACTCTGTTTTTTTGCACCAAACATCATTTTCGAATTGACACATTTTTCGACCAAGAACCCATTTTGTAGACCCAAACAACAGATTTCGACCCAGACATCAGTTTTTGGCCTAAACAACATTTTTCGACATGCACCCCATTTTTCGAACCGGGCTGCATTTTTTGACCCACGCATCATTTTTGACACACACTCCATATTTTCGATAGAGACTGTAGTTTTTTGACCCAGCCAATATTTTCAAATCAGGCAGTATTTTCTTGACTTGTACACCATTCTCATACGCAGATAACATTTTTTTCGACGTTGACAACATTTTTAACAGAGAACCCATTTTTTTGACCCAGCCACCTTTTTTCGTCCCCCGATATAATTTTTCGGCCATGGTGTCATTTTTCGACCCATACCCCAATTTTGGAACCAGGCACAATCTTTTCGACCGCCACACCACATTACGAACAAGACACCATTTTTGGACAGAAAACCGACCTGCTCAACAATTTTTGACCCAGAGTATATATTTTTTTATTTAGATATCATTTTCTTGATGCGGACTGCATTTTCTCGTATTATACAACATTTAGCATTTTGTCATTTTAGAAATTATTTTTCAACCCGTATAGTATTTTGGATACAGACTCCTATTTTTTAGCCGCACGCCATTTTTTTCACCCAGACTATTTCTTCGGCATCGATCCCATTATTTGGCCTCGACACAATATTCTAACCCGGACAACATTTTTCGACCCACACCCCGGTTTTCGTCCCATACTCAATTTTTTTGAAACAGATTACATTTAGCAACGCCGTCATCATTTTCTCGATTGACACACCATTTATTCCAACTGAGACCCCCTTTTGTGATCCGAACAATATTTTCGACAAAGGGGCTCATTTTTCCGACCCAGGCATCATTTTTCAACAGAGACTGCATTTTTCGACCCAAACAACATTTCGACTAAGACTGCATTTTTTCGACCCAACCAATATATTCGAACCATGCCCTGTTTTGTCAACCTAAACAGACACTGCATTTTTTTTGACCCGTATAAAATTTTCGATACAGACTCCTATTTTTTAGCCGCGCTCCATTTTTTGAATTGACATTTTTTTAACCCGCACAAATTTTTTTAATCCACACACATTTTTCCTACTAGGACTTTATCTTTTAACCCAGACACCATTTTTCGACCAAGAACCCATTTTGTAGACCCAAACAACATATTTCGACCTAGACATCATTTTCTGACCTAAACAACATTTTTCCACACGCACCCCATTTTTCAAACCGGGCTCCATTTTTTAACCCACGCATCATTTTCAACCCACACTCCATATTTTCGATCCAAAAAACATTTTCAATAGAGACTCTCACTTTTCTGGCCCAGACATCATTTTACAACCGAGACTGCATTTCTCGGAGCATAAAACTTTTTCGACTGAGACTGCATTTTTGAACCATCCAATATTTTCCGATTAGGCAGTATGTTCTCGGCATGTACACCATTCTCATATGTAGATAACATTTTTTCGACGTTGACAACATTTTTAACAGAGAACCCATTTTTTTGACGCAGGCACCATTTTTCGACCCCCGATATAATATTTGGAACCGGGCACAATCTTTTCGACCACCACCCCACATTACGAATAAGACACCATTTTTTAACCCATACGCCATTTTTTTCACCCAAACAAAATTTCTTTGGCTTCCATCCCATTTTTTGGCCTAGACATAATATTTTGACCTGGATAACATTTTTCGATCCATCCTGTATTTTCAACAAAAGCGCTCATTTCTTCGACCCAGGCATCATTTTTCAACAAAGAGTGCATTTTTTGACCCATACAGCATTTTCGACTAAGACTGCATTTTTTTAACCCAACCAATATATTCGAACTAGGACCTGTTTTGTCGACCTAAACACCATTCTTATACGCAGATAACATATTTTTGACATGGACAACATTTTTCACACCATTTTTTGACCTAGAAAACATATTTTTGACCGAGACAACATTTTTCGACCCACACACAATTTTTTGTCCCATACTACATTTTTTTTACTCAGACACCATATTTTCGTTGTAGATTGCATTATTTCGTATCGGGTAAATTTTTTCAACCTAGAATCCTTTTTTCTCCCAGACAACAATTTTTTGGCTGAAACAGCATTTTCGACACAGACTCCATTTTTTTGTCCCAAACACCATTTTTGGACATGCACCCCATTTTTCGAACCGGTCTCCATTTTGTGACCTAAATGTCATTTTTCGACACGCACCCCATTTTTCAAACCGGGCTCCATTTTGTGATGTAAACAACATTTTTCGATACGCACCACATTTTTCGAACCGGGCTCCATTTTGTGACCCACACATCATTTTCGAACCACATTTTGTGGACCAAAACAACATATTTTGACCCAGACATCATTTTATAACCTAAATAACATTTTTCGACTTGCACCCCATTTTTCGAACCGTGCTCCTTTTTCAGACCTAAACAACATTTTTCGACACGCACCCCATTTTTCGAACAGGGCTCCATTTTGTGAACCATGCATCATTTTCGACCCACACTCCATATTTTCAATACAAACAATATTGTCGATAGAGACTCACTTTTTAGGCCGAGGCATCATTTTACAAATGAGACCGCATTTCTCGACATATAAAACTTTTTCGACTGGGACTGCAGTTTTTTAACACTGCCAATATTTTCAGATCTGGTAGTATGTTATCGACCTGTACACCATTCTCATACGCAGATAACATTTTTTTGACGTAGACAAAACTTTTAAAAGAGAGACCATTTTTTTACCCAGGCACCATTTTTCGACCCCCGATATAATTTTTCAGCCGAGGTGTCTTTTTTCGACCCATACCCCAATTTTGGAACCAGGCACAATCTTTTCGACCACCGCACCGCATTACGAACAAGACACCATTTTTGGAAAGAAAAACCGACCCGCACAACATTTTTCGGCCGAGAGTCCATTTTTTTCATTCAGATACCATTTTCTTGACGTGGACTGCATTTTCTCGTATTATACAACATTTAGCATTATGTCGTTTTTGAAATTATTTTTTGACCAGTATAGTATTTTCGATACAGACTCCTATTTTTTAAGTGAATGCTATTTTTTCCACCTAGACAAAATTTCTTCGGCTTCGATCCCATTTTTTGCGTAGGCACAATATTTTGACCCGGACAACATTTGTCGACCCACACCCCGGTTTTCATCCCATACTCCATTTTTCTGAAACAGACAACATTTAGCAACGGCGTCATCATTTTCTCGACTAACACACCATTTAATCCGACCGAGACCCCATTTTTCGATCCAAACCATATTTTCGACAAAGGCGCTCATTTTTTCGACCCCGACATCATTTTTTAACAGAGACTGCATTTTTCGACCCATACAACATTTTTGACTAAGACTGCATTTTTTCGACCCAACCAATATGTTTGAACCAGGCCCTTTTTTGTCGACCTAAACACCATTCTTATACGCTGAAAAAAGAATTTCGACATAGACACCATTTTTCACGCCATTTATCAACCTAGAAAACATATTTTCGACCGAGACAACAATTCTCGACCCACACACAATTTTTTGCCCCAGACTCCATTTTTTTTACCCAGACACCATTTTTCGACCCCCGATTTATTTTTTAAGCCGAGGTACCATTTTTCGACCCACACCCCAATTTTGGAACCAGGCACAATCTTTTCGACCGTGACACCACATTATGAACAAGACATCATTTTTTGACAGAAAAACCGACATGCAAAACATTTTTTTACTCAGAGTCCATTTTTTTATTCAGATACCATTTTCTTGACGTGGACTGCATTTTCTCGTATTATTCAACATTTAGCATTTTGTCATTTAAGAAATTATTTTTCGTTCCGTACATGTCACGCCCCAGGGCGGCCGTCCCCGAGACGTGGCAAATATATAAATGATATCAGCAATCCATACACGAGGTCAAATAAATACTCCACAATAGAAAAGGCAATACACAATTAACTGACATCAAATATATACAAAAAGCGGAAGCTCAAATGACTAAGTCTGTAATTCAAAGACATATTACAGATTAGAGTACACAATCATCTGTCCTGTGAGAGCCAATATATACAATAACTGACATCAACAGTCTACATACCGTGCACAAGCACAAGTATAATACATACAATGAAAAGGGAATGCTGATAGCCTCCGACTCGCAAGACATCCAACGCGAACGCAGGTCTCCTACTCGGATGGCGCCAGGGGAGCTCTTCTCTTGGATCCGACTCAGCGTCAACTGGGGAAAAACATAAGCGAGGGGTGAGCTACAAGCTCAGTGAGTGGTCAGAAACCAAACACCAACACAACATTCGATCCTAAGACAATCTCCTATCAAGGAAACCATGGGTAGAAACCCAATGGTTAACAAGGTCACACGGCGGTGCGACCCTACCCTGCCCTCGCCCTAGCCCCCACAGGGGTGAGTCTAGGGACTCGAAGGACAACTTGCTGTTCTACACCGTTCGTCATCCGGTAGCGCTCTCCCAGGCAGCCTCTACCTGGAGCCGGCCACGGTCAGTACACTGTCGAGCGCATCGATGGTACCTACAGGTGGGGGTCCACCCAGGGCGGCTCGTACCTAGGAAGCATCCACACGGATCTGGCGAAGAGGAGAACGATAATTCAGGTTTGCAACATCGTCCGGTGGTCCACCCTCGTGTAGCCTCACCTGGTACACTCCCCTGATCAGTACATCTGCCGAATGCATCGGGAGTACCTACAAGTGGGAGTCCTCTGTCAGGGCAGCTTCTACGTCGGGACCCCGGTATACGACGATATTGGGAGGAAACACTACTTGTTCGCAGCGCGAACCCTATGGAAAGCCAATCACTCAAGCTGGTGGGTCAAGTATCAACTTGAGCCCACAACACTCACACCAACACCCTCACCTCCGAAGGGTGACCTAGGTTGTCGGAAGTAACTGTACCAATCCCTCACCTTCACCCCAAAAGGGGTGACCCAGTCTCTTGGGAAGAGACTAGATCGTTTCTAAGCCCTTGGTCCACCGGTAGCCCTTTCCCCGGATAGCCTCTGCCTGACATACTCCCACGATCTGTACACTGTCGACCACAGCGATGGTACCTACAGATGGGAGCCCGGTGCCAAGACAGCAATGGTACGCCGAGAAGTTCCTACACGGATCCAACGAAGGGGAAAAACGATAGCTCATGCTCGCAGCGCAAACCCCACGGGAAAACCATCTATACAAACTGACGGGTCGAGTATCAACGCGACCCCACCCTACTCACGCCAACACCCTCACCCTCACCCCGACGGGTGACATAGGATCTTGGGGAAGAGGTCGATTGTTCTAAGCCCTTGGTCCACCGGTAGCCCTTTCCCCGGGTAGCCTCTACCTGACATACTCCCACGATCGGTACACTCTCGACCGAAGCGATGGTACCTACAAATGGGAGCCCGGTGCCAGGACAGCGTTTCCAACGCCGGGAAGTTCCTACACGGATCCAACGAAGGGGAAAAACAATCTACGCTCGCGAATACGATCCTCTTGGATCCGTCGTCATCGGTCATCAAACACCGATAAGCGCAACGAATTCTCATGAATTCCCTCCAGGGCGCATAACTCAGATGCGGGGAAGACAGTAATTATAAGTGTCAAAACCATGGTATGACCCCACAAGAGGTCATACACTTGTCTAATATATTAGACAAGAATCATGGCCATATCGGCATATATATATATATATGCAATTAACTACCCAATGATGGCCTACTTAACATGCATACATGGCATCAAACAGATAAACACACACAAATTACAACCTATTATACGTTGGATAACACCAACCTAGAAGGGAAGGGTTAAGCGCGATCTGCGCAACAACAGGTGCATGCTAATAATTCCAAGCAAACCCGAGTCGAGTAGGAACTACATCTACTCACTCGGTTCGCGAAGAGAAGGAGGGCGAGGGAGAGGGAATGCCTCATCCTCTCTCGAGCTGGTCATAGTTTTGCCCCAACAGATGGGTGCAACAACTTTACCACACCCTCGAGTCCTAAATCGGAGGAATATTACGCATACACCCGTTATTAACCCAAGTTAAACATGCTTGATAAATAGGGGTAGTCATTCAATCAAAATTACCTAAGTCATGCCATATTCTATACAATACATAGGCAAGTATAAGGTAGAATAGGGGTTCTACACAATATACGAGCTATACAACCTAGCATGCATAATATCTAGCATATTTAGGGTGCAAATAAAGCCCCATGGAAGCGCGAAGCACGACTACGTGCATCGAACGCTCCCGGAAGGGTTGGAATCGAACCACTCACCTAACGAGCGCACGGCTCGCGAAACGCAATAGAGTGACGAATTGAATCTGAAGCCTGAAATCAAACCGCCAAGGATCATCCAATGGTTGCATTTGGTTATAACAAGCTGCTCGACACCACGAAGCACTCCGAACACGTCTGAGCGCCGCAAGCACGCCCTCGAGTACCCCGTGCACGCTGCCCATGCACCCCGCACGCATCAAACAACGTCAAGCACGTCCTCGAGCACCTCGTGCATGCTTCCCACGCACTCCGCACGCATCGGGCAAGGCCAAGCACGCCCTCGAGCACCTCGTGCACGCTGCCCTCACACTCCGCACGCATCGAACAACGTCAAGCACACCCTCGAGCACCTCGTGCACGCTGCCCGCACACTCCGCACGCATCGGGCAAGGCCAAGCACGCCCTCGAGCACCCCGTGCACGCTGCCCACGCACTCCGCACGCATGCGAGCACCTCACGCACGCTTCCCGCGCACTCCGCACGCATGCGAGCACCTCACGCACGCTTCCCGCGCACTCCGCACGCATGCGAGCACCTCACGCACGCTCGCGCACTCCGCACGCATCGAGCCCTCACGCGCCCCGCGCCTCCGCACGCATGCGAGCACGCCGAGCGCGCACCCGCAGCCTCCGCATACCTTTTATGTGATCTCGAGTGTACCAATGCGTCAATCCCACGCCCCAACTAGTACACAAACACGAGTTTAGATGATGCATGAGGAAAGCCAATGGAAAGAGGAGAAGAAGAGGCATACTTGGTTCACTCACACATATCCACAAACATGTGGCATGCACACCTACACAACACATACAACTTGAGCATGTGCTTCTCCCTTTACATGCACCCAATCCAAGCATTTCTTCTCCTTGGCATTACATCAAGCATGTGGGGGGGCCTGATACACACAAAGGGCTGAACCATGTGAGGGAGCTTGAGAGAGAGGGGGAGGTGGAGGAAGAAGAGAAACAACAACCATAACACATGTGTTGAACACTCACCTTCACTTCCTCCTTTTTTTCTCCTCCAAAACATCCACCAAACACATCCAAACACACCCAACAGGGGCTGGACCAGAGAACAACAGATGGGAGAGGGAAGAGACCCCAAGTCGTAACATTTGGGGGTGAATTTATAGCCATAAGTGATCAAATGGCAAAATCGCCCCTGACCCGTAAATTCTGGACGGGCTTCACTTAAACGGCAATAACTTCCCCAATACAGCTCCAAATTGCACAATTCCAGCGGCATTGGAAAGATAAGACGATTATCTACAACTTTCATGTTTACACCTAGATCAAATAACCCCTCTAGCTATTTCGAAATCTAGGCTAAACATCTTACAGGGCTGCAGCCTGGATTTCTCAACTTCGGGGTATACATGGAAAAATACCCATAACTTTTAATATACGAATCCAGTTGATCCAATTCCACTTCTATATGGAAGCTATCTCCAAACTTAACATCTCGTAATAATATCGGATTTTTATCTCTTCATCTTGGATTTTTACAAAATCAAATCCGAATGCCCAATCCAAAACTGCATAATTCCAAAAACGTTATCGGAATTAAACGAAAATTTTATGGGCAGTACTAAACAGTACCAGGACCCATAATATGCAGTTATATCTTCAATCAGAGTCCTTAAACCCCAGAAGGTAGCTAAAAATCAAAATTTTAGCGACTCCGATCGAAATTAGGACTCTAAATGACACAGGTCTAACATTCTCCCCCCCTTAGGAAATTTAGTCCTCGAAATTTAAGGAAACCCAAAGGGAAGACCGAACATAGAAGTGTCGCCCATAGAGTCCCTTGGCTCCCGAGTGGTCCGGACACCGAACTGGTGCTACCACGCATTTTAACCGAATGAACGGTCTGGGTACGGAGCCTCTCCTCACATTGGTCCATGGTCTCGATCAACTGCTCCCCGAACGACAAATCCTGCTCGAGGATGAGCGGCTCGAACGGAATGACATGAGCGTGATCGTGGACATAAGGTCTCAGCTATGAGACATTGGATGACGTCACAGGTACGAGTCAGCCACGGGGCAAGGCTTCATGACAGCCACCACCCCTAATCCACTCAAGGACGAAACCGGTCCGATGGAAGGCCGACTCAACGCGCCCCGATCGTCGAAACAGAGGATGCCCTTAAACCGGGACACCTCATGCCAACATGTTCGCCGAACCCGAAGGTAGGCTCCTGGCGACAATGACCTGTATAGCCCTTCCAATGGTTCTAGGTTGTGCAAGGGCACGCACGAACCATCTCGGCCACCGCAAGGTCAATAAAATGACTTATGGCCCTTCCAACAGGCGCTCTACAACCTTCCCAGCACAGGGGAGGTGTAAAACTGCGCCCGTAGAGTGCCCCTTTTTCCATTTCATCTGGGCGCTCGAATGGCAGTCGTCTCATAGGCAGACCCTTACCCAAAGGGTGGTGCCTCATCCAACTGCCCCAAGTCGAGCACGCAAGCAAATAGCATGTCCTCCAAGGCCTAAATCGTCCTCTTGCCTGGCTGTCCGTCGGTATCGAAACGCGGTACTTAAAAGGGAGGCTCGCGCGAAAAGCCTGCCAAAGGCTGCGCTAGAACCTCGAAGTAACCCTCGCGTCTCAGCTCAAAATAGCACCGACCGGAGTGCCATGAAGACGAACAATCGCGAAGGCTCAAACACGCGTCGAAACGTCCAGAGACTCAATCAGCTGGATAGGGAGGAAAGAGCGGACCTAGTCAGTCGGTCAGTGATCACTCAGACAGCACATGACCCATACGTGACTTTAGCGAGCCCACAACGAAATCCATGATAACTCACTCCCACGTCCACTGAGGAATCTTGATGGACGAACGCACTCCAATGCGACGATCAACAACTTCGCCTGAGGGCATGCCAACCAACATCCTCAACGAAGGCTACCTCAGAACAGCCCACGGAGGCCAATAACATATTTGAGATCATTGTAGGCATTTGGCGCATTCGTCTGCCCCGACGGCAGTACTCAAAATTTGTAGTGCCCGAAACGGTCACGAAAGGCCAACTAAAGAATGCCCAACTCCCGGATCTCCAATTAGGGTACCCTGCGCGAAGATCGATCAACAGAAAGACACTAGCTCTCAAAGCTGGTTAAAACAGATCATCAATTCGCGACAAGGGGTACTTGATCTTCAACCCCAATGGGGAGATCAAAATAATTCCTAGGACGATTAAGTCCAAATCTGCTCCTCGAGCATGGCTGACGCTCATGATGACCCTTACACGCTGGGTAAGCCGCTCGACCGCACTTAATCTGTAAAACACGCAATAGGAGGTCGTCGATTCCCGACAATGCCTAAGCGACGTCATCTACCTGATATGGCGGTTGAGTCCCATCACGAACGCTTAGCGTCACGTCTCCTCATTTACGACCCATGTGGGGGCAAAGCGCGACAGTACCTCAAACTGTGCTTCACATGCCGCCACCTACAGGTCGCCCAACTATAACCATTGGAACTCCAGCATCATGCACTCAATGGGCAGATTCATCACGGGGAGTCCAAGCTCTCGACGTCATCAAGTAACACTCTCCCGGTGTGGCCTCTACCTGGTAGCCTCCCATGTCCACTATCTCTGCTATATGGGCACACCAACAAGCGTCGTGGATAGTCCCAGGGAGCACCTCACAGGTCTCTTGCCTCTACCGGGTAGCTACTATGCACGATGATATATCGAAGCGACTCCAGATATGGCTATGGAACCCTAGTCCATAAGCTATCGCCCACTAAGCTGCAAATAGGATGCACTCAATCCCGATCATATGCATCACCACCAGCTATCGCACCTCCCAAGTGAGGAAAGAAAAATCAATCATCAATTGATGCTTCAAGGGTATTCCTTGACTGGGAAAAGAACCTCGGGAGGGCCTCATGAGGTCCCGATATAGGATATCCCGACAACCAAACAAGGAACACGGAGTACCCTAGCCCGGGTCTCAACGCTGACCCTGCAAGGCCCCTTATCCTGAGTAGGAAGGCTAGAAGAAGACATCACCCCTTAATGAATACTACACCACATCCTCAACGCTTGAAACTGGTGCCGCACGCAACTCTATGGTATACCCCCGATAAACAGAACGGAGGAGACTACGGTCTCCAACCGGTGCATGGGGTATCCCTGGCACCACTAGTGGACCTACCGCTAAGGGTATCTACGGGATCGCCACGCGGGCCGCCCGCAGCTCCTAGATCTCTCGTGCCTGCTCAGCCAACGCTCCAGTCTATGCCTCCAGTGCTCTAGTCTGAGTGTCCAGAAGATCTTCCATCTCAGCGTTAGCTCGCGCCCACGCTGGAGGCATCCCGCGCAAGTCCTGGCCCAACAGCCGAGAACTCTCAAGTAGACTCCTCGCCTCCGGTAGGTTCGAAAACCTCCGAAGCCCAAGGGTGACCACGTCCACGCGCCCGTCTCCGAGGAGGCATATCAGCAACTAAGGAACCAGCACTAGGATCAGAATACTCGTCTCGAAATCCTAGGACTCATCTCAAAGAAAACAATTGGCTCTGACAGGACATGGCTCTGATACCAACTTTTGTCACGCCCCAGGGCGGCCGTCCCCGAGACGTGGCAAATATATAAATGATATCAGTAATCCATACACGAGGTCAAATAAATACTCCACAATAGAAAAGGCAATACACAAGTAACTGACATCAAATATATACAAAAAGCGGAAGCTCAAATGACTAAGTCTGTAATTCAAAGACATATTACAGACTAGAGTACACAATCATCTGTCCTGTGAGAGCCAATATATACAATAACTGACATCAACAGTCTACATACCGTGCACAAGCACAAGTATAATACATACAATGAAAAGGGAATGCTGATAGCCTCCGACTCGCAAGACATCCAACGCGAACGCAGGTCTCCTACTCGGATGGCGCCAGGGGAGCTCTTCTCTTGGATCCGACTCAGCGTCAACTGGGGAAAAACATAAGCGAGGGGTGAGCTACAAGCTCAGTGAGTGGTCAGAAACCAAACACCAACACAACATTCGATCCTAAGGCAATCTCCTATCAAGGAAACCATGGGTAGAAACCCAACGGTTAACAAGGTCACACGGCGGTGCGACCCTACCCTGCCCTCGCCCTAGCCCCCACAGGGGTGAGTCTAGGGACTCGAAGGACAACTTGCTGTTCTACACCGTTCGTCATCCGGTAGCGCTCTCCCAGGCAGCCTCTACCTGGAGCCGGCCACGGTCAGTACACTGTCGAGCGCATCGATGGTACCTACAGGTGGGGGTCCACCCAGGGCGGCTCGTACCTAGGAAGCATCCACACGGATCTGGCGAAGAGGAGAACGATAATTCAGGCTTGCAACATCGTCCGGTGGTCCACCCTCGTGTAGCCTCACCTGGTACACTCCCCTGATCAGTACATCTGCCGAATGCATCGGGAGTACCTACAAGTGGGAGTCCTCTGTCAGGGCAGCTTCTACGTCGGGACCCCGGTATACGACGATATTGGGAGGAAACACTACTTGTTCGCAGCGCGAACCCTATGGAAAGCCAATCACTCAAGCTGGTGGGTCAAGTATCAACTCGAGCCCACAACACTCACACCAACACCCTCACCTCCGAAGGGTGACCTAGGTTGTCGGAAGTAACTGTACCAATCCCTCACCTTCACCCCAAAAGGGGTGACCCAGTCTCTTGGGAAGAGACTAGATCGTTTCTAAGCCCTTGGTCCACCGGTAGCCCTTTCCCCGGGTAGCCTCTGCCTGACATACTCCCACGATCAGTACACTGTCGACCACAGCGATGGTACCTACAGATGGGAGCCCGGTGCCAAGACAGCAATGGTACGCCGAGAAGTTCCTACACGGATCCAACGAAGGGGAAAAACGATAACTCATGCTCGCAGCGCAAACCCCACGGGAAAACCATCTATACAAACTGACGGGTCGAGTATCAACGCGACCCCACCCTACTCACGCCAACACCCTCACCCTCACCCCGACGGGTGACATAGGATCTTGGGGAAGAGGTCGATTGTTCTAAGCCCTTGGTCCACCGGTAGCCCTTTCCCCGGGTAGCCTCTACCTGACATACTCCCACGATCGGTACACTCTCGACCGAAGCGATGGTACCTACAAATGGGAGCCCGGTGCCAGGACAGCGTTTCCAACGCCGGGAAGTTCCTACACGGATCCAACGAAGGGGAAAAACAATCTACGCTCGCGAATACGATCCTCTTGGATCCGTCGTCATCGGTCATCAAACACCGATAAGCGCAACGAATTCTCATGAATTCCCTCCAGGGCGCATAACTCAGATGCGGGGAAGACAGTAATTATAAGTGTCAAAACCATGGTATGACCCCACAAGAGGTCATACACTTGTCTAATATATTAGACAAGAATCATGGCCATATCGGCATATATATATATATGCAATTAACTACCCAATGATGGCCTACTTAACATGCATACATGGCATCAAACAGATAAACACACACAAATTACAACCTATTATACGTTGGATAACACCAACCTAGAAGGGAAGGGTTAAGCGCGATCTGCGCAACAACAGGTGCATGCTAATAATTCCAAGCAAACCCGAGTCGAGTAGGAACTACATCTACTCACTCGGTTCGCGAAGAGAAGGAGGGCGAGGGAGAGGGAATGCCTCATCCTCTCTCGAGCTGGTCATAGTTTTGCCCCAACAGATGGGTGCAACAACTTTACCACACCCTCGAGTCCTAAATCGGAGGAATATTACGCATACACCCGTTATTAACCCAAGTTAAACATGCTTGATAAATAGGGGTAGTCATTCAATCAAAATTACCTAAGTCATGCCATATTCTATACAATACATAGGCAAGTATAAGGTAGAATAGGGGTTCTACACAATATACGAGCTATACAACCTAGCATGCATAATATCTAGCATATTTAGGGTGCAAATAAAGCCCCATGGAAGCGCGAAGCACGACTACGTGCATCGAACGCTCCCGGAAGGGTTGGAATCGAACCACTCACCTAACGAGCGCACGGCTCGCGAAACGCAATAGAGTGACGAATTGAATCTGAAGCCTGAAATCAAACCGCCAAGGATCATCCAATGGTTGCATTTGGTTATAACAAGCTGCTCGACACCACGAAGCACTCCGAACACGTCTGAGCGCCGCAAGCACGCCCTCGAGTACCCCGTGCACGCTGCCCATGCACCCCGCACGCATCAAACAACGTCAAGCACGTCCTCGAGCACCTCGTGCATGCTTCCCACGCACTCCGCACGCATCGGGCAAGGCCAAGCACGCCCTCGAGCACCTCGTGCACGCTGCCCTCACACTCCGCACGCATCGAACAACGTCAAGCACACCCTCGAGCACCTCGTGCACGCTGCCCGCACACTCCGCACGCATCGGGCAAGGCCAAGCACGCCCTCGAGCACCCCGTGCACGCTGCCCACGCACTCCGCACGCATGCGAGCACCTCACGCACGCTTCCCGCGCACTCCGCACGCATGCGAGCACCTCACGCACGCTTCCCGCGCACTCCGCACGCATGCGAGCACCTCACGCACGCTTCCCGCGCACTCCGCACGCATGCGAGCACCTCACGCACGCTTCCCGCGCCTCCGCACGCATGCGAGCACGCCGAGCGCGCACCCGCAGCCTCCGCATACCTTTTATGTGATCTCGAGTGTACCAATGCGTCAATCCCACGCCCCAACTAGTACACAAACACGAGTTTAGATGATGCATGAGGAAAGCCAATGGAAAGAGGAGAAGAAGAGGCATACTTGGTTCACTCACACATATCCACAAACATGTGGCATGCACACCTACACAACACATACAACTTGAGCATGTGCTTCTCCCTTTACATGCACCCAATCCAAGCATTTCTTCTCCTTGGCATTACATCAAGCATGTGGGGGGGCCTGATACACACAAAGGGCTGAACCATGTGAGGGAGCTTGAGAGAGAGGGGGAGGTGGAGGAAGAAGAGAAACAACAACCATAACACATGTGTTGAACACTCACCTTCACTTCCTCCTTTTGTTTCTCCTCCAAAACATCCACCAAACACATCCAAACACACCCAACAGGGGCTGGACCAGAGAACAACAGATGGGAGAGGGAAGAGACCCCAAGTCGTTACATTTGGGGGTGAATTTATAGCCATAAGTGATCAAATGGCAAAATCACCCCTGACCCGTAAATTCTGGACGGGCTTCACTTAAACGGCCATAACTTCCCCAATACAGCTCCAAATTGCACAATTCCAGCGGCATTGGAAAGATACGACGATTATCTACAACTTTCATGTTTACACCTAGATCAAATAACCCCTCTAGCTATTTCGAAATCTAGGCTAAACATCTTACAGGGCTGCAGCCTGGATTTCTCAACTTCGGGGTATACATGGAAAAATACCCATAACTTTTAATATACGAATCCAGTTGATCCAATTCCACTTCTATATGGAAGCTATCTCCAAACTTAACATCTCGTAATAATATCGGATTTTTATCTCTTCATCTTGGATTTTTACAAAATCAAATCCGAATGCCCAATCCAAAACTGCATAATTCCAAAAATGTTATCGGAATTAAACGAAAATTTTATGGGCAGTACTAAACAGTACCAGGACCCATAATATGCAGTTATATCTTCAATCAGAGTCCTTAAACCCAGAAGGTAGCTAAAAATCAAAATTTTAGCGACTCCGATCGAAATTAGGACTCTAAATGACACAGGTCTAACAGTACAATATTTTCGATACAGACTCCTATTTTTAGCCGAACGCCATTTTTTTCACCCAGACAAAATTTCTTCGGCTTTGATATCATTTTTGGCCAAGACACAATATTTTGACCCGAAAAACATTTTTCGACCCACACCCCGGTTTTCGTCCCATACTCCATTTTTTGAAACAGATAACATTGAGCAACGCTGACATCATTTTCTCGACTGACACACCAGTTATTCCTACCGAGACCCCATTTTTTATCCAAACTATATTTTCGACAAAGGCGCTCATTCTTTTTACCTAGGCATCATTTTTCAACAGAGACTGCATTTTTCGACCCATACAACATTTTCGACTAAGTCTGCAATTTTTCTACCCAACCAATATATTAGAACCTAGCCCTGTTATGTCGACCTAAACACCATTCTTATACGCAGACAAAATTTTTTTGACATGGACAACATTTTTCACACCATTTTTTGACCTAGAAAACATATTTTCGACCGAGACAACATTTTTCGACCCCCACACAATTTTTTCTTACAGACACCATTTTTTTTATTCAGACACCATTTTTTCGACATAGATTGCATTTTTTCGTATCGGGTAAAATTTTGCAGCCTAGACTCCATTTTTCACCGAGACAACTATTTTTCAATCGAGACAGTATTTTCAGCACATACTGCATTTTTTTGCCCCAAACATCATTGTCGAATTGACACATTTTTTCAACCCGCACACATTTTTCCTACCGAGACTCCATTTTTTAACCTAGACACCATTTTTCCACCGAGAACCCATTTTGTAGACCCAAACAAAAGATTCGACCCAGACATCATTTTCTGACCTAATCAACATTTTTCGACACGCACCCCATTTTTCGAACCGGGCTGCATTTTTTGAGCCACGCATCATTTTCGACTCCCACTCCATATTTTCGATAGAGACTCTCACTTTTAAGGTCTAGGCATCATTTTACAACCAAGATAGCATTTCTCGACGCATAAAACTTTTTCGACTGAGACTGCAGTTTTTTTTACCCAGCCAATATTTTAAAATCAGGCAGTATGTTCTTGACCTGTACACCATTCTCATATGTAGATAACATTTTTTCGACGTTGACAACATTTTTAATAGAGAACCCATTTTTTTGACCCAAGCACCATTTTTTGACCCCCGATATATTTTTTCGACCGAGGTGCCATTTTTCGACCCACACCCCAA
The DNA here is from genome assembly GCA_030737845.1 of Acorus calamus. NCBI lineage: Eukaryota > Viridiplantae > Streptophyta > Magnoliopsida > Acorales > Acoraceae > Acorus > Acorus calamus. The sequence continues at coordinate 20,173,916 of CM060860.1, forward strand.
TTTTGGAACCATTTTTTGACCCCCGATATATTTTTTCGACCGCGACACCACATTATGAACAAGACACCATTTTTGGACAGAAAAACCGACCTGCAAAACATATTTCGAATTAGAGTCCATTTTTTTTTATTCAGATACCATTTTCTTGACGTGAACTGCATTTTCTCGTATTATACAACATTTAGCATTTTGTCATTTTAGAAATTATTTTTTGACCCGTACAATATTTTCGATACAGACTCCTATTTTTTAGCCGAACGCCATTTTTTTCACATAGACAAAATTTCTTCGGCTTTGATTTCATTTGTTGGCCAAGACACAATATTTTGACCCGAACTACATTTTTTGACCCACACCTCGGTTTTCGTCCCATACTCCATTTTTTAAGCAGATAACATTTAGCAACGCCGTCATCATTTTCTAGATTGACACACTATTTATTTCAACCGAGACCCCATTTTTTTATCCAAACTATATTTTCGACAAAGGCGGACATTTTTTTGACCCAGGCATCATTTGTCAACAGAGACTGCATTTTTCGAACCATACAACATTTTCGACTAGGACTGCATTTTTTTGACCCAACCAATCAATATATTCGAACCTGGCCCTGTTTTGTCGACCTACACACCAATTTTATACGCATATAACATTTTTTCTACATGGACAACATTTTTCACACAATTTTTCGATCGAGACAATATTTTTCTTCCCACACACATCTTTTTGTAAAAGCCTCCATTTTTTTTACACAGACACCAATTTTTGACATTAAGAGCATTTTTTTGTATCGGGTAAAATTTTTCAACCTCGACTCCATTTTTCACCGAGACAACTATATTCTGACCGGGACAGTATTTTCGAGAGAGACTCCATTTTTTTGCCCCAAACATCATTTTCGAATTGACACATATTTTTTAAACCCGCACACATTTTTCCTACCAAGACTCCATTTTTTAACCCAGACACCATTTTTCGACCATGAACCCATTTTTTATACCCAAACAACATATTTCGACCGAGACATCATTTTCTGACCTAAACAACATTTTTTGACACGCACCCCATTTTTCTAACCGGGCTTGATTTTTTGACCCACGCATCATTTTCGGCCCACACTCCATATTTTCGATCCAAACAATATTTTTGATAGAGACTCACAATTTTTAGGCCCACGCATCATTTTACAACCGAGACTGCATTTCTCGACGCATAAAACTTTTTTGACTGATACAACAGTTTTTTGACCCAGTCAATATTATCAGATCAGGCAGTATGTTCTTGATCTATACACCATTTCATACGCAGATAACATTGTTAACAGAGAACCCATTTTTTTGACCCAGGCACCATTTTTCGACCCCCGATATAATTTTTCGGTCGAGGTGTCATTTTTCGACCCATACCCCAATTTTGGAACCAGCACAATCATTTCGACCGCCACACCATATTACGAACTATACACCATTTTTGGACACAAAAATCGACCCGCACAACAATTTTCGACCCAGAGTCCTTTTTTTTATTCAGATACCATTTTCCTGACGTGGATTGCATTTTCTCTTATTATACAACATTTAACATTTTGTTGTTTTAGAAATTATTTTTTGACCCGTATAGTATTTTCGATACAGACTCCCATTTTTTTCACCTAGACAAAATTTCTTCGGCTTTGATCCCATTTTTTGACCAAGACACAATATTTTGTCCCGGACAACATTTTTCGACCCACACCCCGGTTTTCGTCTGATACTCCATTTTTTTGAAACAAATCACATTTAGCGAAGCCGTCTTCATTTTTTCGACTGACACACCATTTATTCCAACGAGACCCCATTTTTTGATCCAAACTATATTTTCGACAAAGGAGCTCATTTTTTAGACCTAGGCATCATTTTTCAACAGGGACTGCATTTTTCGACCCATACAACATTTTCGACTAAGTCTGCAATTTTTCGACCCAACCAATATATTTGAACCAAGCCCTGTTTTGCCGACCTAAACACAATTCTTATATGCAGATAACATTTTTTCGACATGGACAACATTTTTCACACCATTTTTTGACCTAGAAAACATGTTTTCGACCCAGACAACATTTTTCGACCCACACACAATATTTGGTAACAGACACCATTTTTTTGACATAGATAGCATTTTTTTGTCTCGGGCATCCCCGCGCGCGCACGCCCTCCGCGCGCAGACACGCGCCCTCCGCGCGGAGACACACGCGCGCTCGCGCGCGCCCCCGCTGGCACGACCCGCGCGCCCGCACCAGCGCGCTCCACCCGCGCGCCCGCACCAGCGCGCTCCACCCGCGCGATACACCTCCGCGCACGCCCGCGCGCTCCACCCGCGCGATACACCTCCGCGCACGCCCGCGCGCGCGCTCGCGCGTGCAGACCCGCGCGCCCAGCCTCCAAAACACTCTCCCCAAGCTCCCACATGCACCCAAACTTAATTACCACCCATGCATACCCTCCCAAGCACCTAAACATGCATTAGAACCAACACAAGAAGAGGGAAAAACTCACCAAATGAGAGGGGGAAAGGAAAAGGGGACGTAGGGGCTCACAAGCGCACCCTCGGCCACCCCGATCACTACCGCTGCTACCCCCACCTCTTCTATGCTTCCCTTGCTTCCTCTTCTTCACTTAGACATTAACACAAACACATAGGGGGCTGGTTTAGAGAGGGGAAAGGAAAAGAGAAAGGGTGGGGGAAGAGAGAAGGGATCAACAACAACAACAACAACAACAATAACAATAACAACTCACCTTCTCTTGATCTTCTCCTCCAACACCTTCACTTCCTCCACCCAACACACCCTTCAAAGGGGCTGGAACAGCTCAAAAGAGAGCCCAAACAGAGCTGAAGTCGTGGGATTTGGGGGGGTTTAAATAGGAAAAGTCGGAGTGAAAGACCAAGTCGTCCTCGGACTTAAAACTCTGCGCAGCCCTCACTTAAACGGCCATAACTTCCTCAATACAGCTCCGAATTGAATGATTCCAGTGGCATTGGAAAGATAAGACGATTATCTACAACTTTCATGTTTACACCCAGATCAAATAACCTCTCCAGATATTTCAAAATCTAGGCTAAACATCTTACAGGGCTGCTGCTTGGATTTCTCAACTTCGGGGTATACATGGAAAAATACCCATAACTTTTAATATACGAATCCAGTTGATCCAATTCCACTTCTATATGGAAGCTATTTCCAAACTTAACATCTCGTAATAATATCGGATTTTTACCTCATCATCTTGGATTTTAACAAAATCAAATCCGAATACCAATCCAAAACTGCATAATTCCAAAAACGTTATCGGAATTAAACGAAAATTTTATGGGCAGTACTAAACAATACCAGGACCCATAATATGCAGTTATATCTTCAATCAGAGTCTTCAAACCCCAACAGGTAGCTAAAAACCAAGATTTTAGCGACTCCGATCGAAATTAGGACTATAAATGACACAGGCCTAACACCCACGCATCATTTTCGACCTGCACTCCATAGTTTGGATCCAAACAATATTTTCGATAGAGACTCTCACTTTTTAGGCCAAGGCATCATTTTACAACGGCGACAACATTTCTCGACACATAAAACTTTTTCTACTGAGACTGCAGTTTTTTGACCCAGCCAATATTTTCAGATCGGCAGTTTGTTCTCAACCTGTAAACCATTCTCATACGGCGATAACATTTTTTCGACATTGACAACATTTTTAACAGAGAACCCATTTTTTGGACCCAGACACCATTTTTCGACCCCGATATATTTTTTCGGACGAGGTGCTATTTTTCGACCCATACCCCAATTTTGGAACCAGGCACAATCTTTTCGACTGCCGCACCGCATTCTGAACTAGACATCACTTTAGGACAGAAAAACTGACCCGCACAACAATTTTCGACCAAGAGTCCATTTTTTTTTATTCAGATGCCATTTTCTTGACGTTGACTACATTTTCTCATATTATACAACATTTAGCATTTTGTCGTTTTAAAAATTATTTTTCGACCCGTACACTATTTTCGATACAGACTCCTATTTTTTAACCGAACGCCATTATTTTTACCCAGACAAAATTTCTTCGGCTTCGATCCCATTTTTTGGCCTAGTCACAAAATTTTGACTCGGACAACATTTGTCGACCCACACCACGGTTTTCGTCCCATACTCCATTTTTTTGAAACAGACAATATCTAGCAACGCGGTCATCATTTTCTCGACTGATACAATATTGATTCCAACCGAGACCCCATTTTTTGATCCAAACAATATTTTCGACAAAGGCGCTCATTTTTTCGACCCGGGCATCATTTTGTAACAGAGACTGCATTTTTTGACCCATACGACATTTTCGACTAAGACTGCATTTTTCAACCCTATCAATATGTTCGAACCAGGCCCTGTTTTGTCGACCTAAACACCATTCATATACGCAGATAACATTTTTTATTCATGGAGAACATTTTTAACACCATTTTTCAACCTAGAAAACATATTTTCGATGGAGACAACAATTTTTGACCCACACACAATTTTTTGTAACAGACTCCATTTTTTTTCTCAGACACCATATTTTCGATGTAGATAGCATTTTTTCGTATAGGGTAAAATATTTCAACCTAGACTCCATTTTTCACCCAGACAACTATTTTTTGACCGAGGCAGTATTTTCGACACAGACTCCATTTTTTTGCCCCAAACATCATTTTCGAATTGACACATACTTTTTCAACCCGCACACATTTTTCCTACCGAGACTCCATTTTTTAACCCAGACACCATTTTTCGACCAAGAACCCATTTTGTAGACCCAAACAACATATTTTGACCCAGACATCTTTTTCTCACCTAAACAACAATTTTCGACATCCACCCCATTTTTCGAACAGGGCTCCATTTTGTGACCCACGCATCATTTTCGACCCGCACTCCATATTTTCGATCCAAACAATATTTTAGATAGAGACTCTCACTTTTTAGGCCCAGCCATCATTTTACAACCGCGACTACATTTCTCGACGCCTAAAACTTTTTCATCTGAGACTGCAGTTTATTGACCAAGCCAATATTTTCAGATCAGGCAGTATGTTCTCAAACTGTATACCATTCTCATACGCAGATAACATTTTTTCGACATTGGCAACATTTTTAACAGAGAACCCTTTTTTTGGACCAAGGCACCATTTTTTGACCCCCGATATATATTTTTTCGGACGAGGTGTCATTTTTCAACCCATACCCAAACTTTGGAACCAGGCACAATCTTTTCGACCGCCGCACTGCAATACGAACAAGACACCACTTTTGGACAGAAAAACCGACCCGCACAACATTTCTCGACCAAGAGTCCATTTTTTTATTAAGATGCCATTTTCTTGACGTGGACTGCATTTCCTCGTGTTATACAACATTTAGCATTTTGTCATTTTGGAAATTATTTTTCGACCCGTACACTATTTTCGATACAGACTCCTAATTTTTAATCGAACGCCATTTTTTTCACCCAGACAAAATTTCTTCGGCTTCGATCCCATTTTTTGGCCTAGACACAATATTTTGACCCGGACAACATTTGTCGACCCACACCGCGGTTTTCGTCCCATACTCCATTTTTTTGAAACAGACAACATTTAGCAACGACGTCATCATTTTCTCGACTGACACACCATTTATTCCAACCGAGACCCCATTTTTCGATCCAAACTATATTTTTGACAAAGGCGCTCATTTTTTCGACACGTACAACATTTTCGACTAAGACTGCATTTTTTCGGCCCTACCAATATGTTCGATCCAGGCCCTGTTTTGTCGACCTAAACAGCATTCTTATACGCAGATAACATTTTTTTGACATGGACAACATTTTTCACACCATTTTTCAGCCTAGAAAACATATTTTCGACGGAGACAACAATTTTCGACCCACACACAATTTTTTGTAACAGACTCCTTTTTTTTACTCAGACACCATATTTTTCGTATCGGGTAAAATTTTTCAACCTAGACTCCATTTTTTACCCAGACAACTATTTTTCGATCGAGACAGTATTTTCGACACAGACTCCATTTTTCTCCCCCAAACATCATTTTCAAATTGACACATATTTTTTCAACCCGCACACATTTTTCCTACCGAGACTCCATTTTTTGACCCAGACACCATTTTTCGACCGAGAACCCATTTTGTTGACCCAATCAACATATTTCGACGCAGACATCATTTTCTGAACTAAACAATTTTCGACACGCACGCCATTTTTCGAACCGGGCTCCATTTTGTGACCCACGCATCATTTTCAACCCGCACTCCATATTTTCGATCCCAACAATATTTTAGATAGAGACTCACTTTTTTGGCCCAGGCATCATTTTACAACTGCGATTGCATTTCTCGACGCATAAAACTTTTTCGACTGAGATTACAGTTTTTTGACCCTGCCAATATTTTCAGATCAGGCAATATGTTCTCGACCTGTACACCATTCTCATACGCAAATAACATTTTTTCGACATTGACAACTTTTTTATGAGAGAACCCATTTTTTTGACCCAGACACCATTTTTCGACCCCCGATATATTTTTTCGACCGAGGTGTCATTTTTCGACCCGCTCCCCAATTTTGGAACCAGGCACAATCTTTTCGACCGCCGCACTGCATTACGAGCAAGACACCACTTTTGGATAGAAAAACCGACCCGCACAACATTTTTTGACCAAGAGTCCATTTTTTTATTCAGATGCCATTTTCTTAACGTGGACTGCATTTTCTCGTATTATACAACATTTAGCATTTTGTCGTTTTAGAAATTATTTTTCGACCCGTACACTATTTTCGATACAGACTCCTATTTTTTAACCGAACGCCATTTTTTTCACCCAGACAAAATTTCTTTAGCTTCGATCCCATTTTTGGGCCTAAACACAATATTTTGACCAAGACAACATTTGTCGACCCACACCCCGGTTTTCGTCCGATACTCCATTTTTTTTAAACAGACAACATTTCGCAACGCCGTCCTCATTTTCTCGACTGACACACCATTTATTCCAACCGAGACCCCATTTTTCGATCCAAACTATATGTTTGACAAAGGCGTTCATTTTTTCGACCCAGGCATCATTTTTTAACAGAGACTGCATTTTTTGACCCATACAATATTTTTGACTAAGACTGCATTTTTCGACCCTACCAATAAGTTCAAACCAGGCCCTGTTTTGTCGACCTAAACACCATTCTTATACGCAGATAACATTTTTTTGACATGGACAACATTTTTCACACCATTTTTCAACCTAGAAAACATATTTTTGATGGAGACACACAATTTTTTGTAACAGCTCCATTTTTTTTTACTTAGACACCATATTTTCGATATTGATTGCATTTTTTCGTATCCGGTAAAATTTTTCAACCTAGACTCCATTTTCCACCCAGACAACTATTTTTCGACCGAGACAGTATTTTCGACACAGACTCCATTTTTTTGCCCCAAACATCATTTTTGAATTTTTCACATATTTTTTCAACCCGCACAAATTTTTCCTACCGAGACTCTATTTTTTAACCCAGACACCATTTTTCGACCAAGAACCCATTTTCTAGACCCAAACAACATATTTCGACCCAGACATCAATTTCTGACCTAAACAACAATTTTCGACACGCACCCCATTTTTCGAACCGGTCTCCATTTTTTGAGCCACGAATCATTTTCGACCCGCACTCCATATTTTCGATCCAAACAATATTTTAGATAGAGACTCTCACTTTTTAGGCCCAGGCATCATTTTACAACCGCGACTGCATTTCTCGACGGATAAAACTTTTTCGACTAAGACTGCACTTTTTGGACCCAGGCACCGTTTTTGACCCCCGATATATATTTTTTCGGACGAGGTGTCATTTTTTGGAACCAGGCACAATCTTTTCGACCGCCGCACTGCATTACGAACAAGACACAACTTTTGGACAAAAAAACCGACCCGCAAAACATTTTTCGACCAAGAGTCCATTTTTTTTTATTAAGATGCCATTTTCTTGACGTGGACTGCATTTTCTCGTATTATACAACATTTAGCATTTTGTCGTTTTGGAAATTATTTTTTGACCCGTACACTTTTATCGATCCAGACTCCTATTTTTAACCGAACGCCATTTTTTTCACCCATACAAAATTTCTTCGGCTTCGATCCCATTTTTTGGCCTAGACACAATATTTTGACCCGGACAACATTTGTCGACCCACACCCCGGTTTTCGTCCCATACTCCTTTTTTTGAAACAGACAACATTTAGCAACGACGTCATCATTTTCTCGACTGACACACCATTTATTCCAACCGAGATCCCATTTTTCCATCTAAACTATATTTTTGACAAAGGGGATCATTTTTTCGATCGAGGTTCGTTTTTTAACAGAGACTGCATTTTTTGACACGTACAATATTTTCGACTAAGACTGCATTTTTTCGGCCCTACCAATATGTTCGAACCAGGCCCTGTTTTGTCGTCCTAAACACTATTCTTATACGCAAATAACATTTTTTTGACATGGACAACATTTTTCACACCATTTTTCAACCTAGAAAACATATTTTCGACGGAGACAACAATTTTCGACCCACACACAATTTTTTGTAACAGACTCCTATTTTTTTACTCGGACACCATATTTTTCGTATCGGGTAAAAATTTTGAACCTAGACTCCATTTTTCACCTAGCCAACTTTTTTTCGACCGAGACAGTATTTTCGACACAAACTCCATTTTTTTACCCCAAACATTATTTTCGAATTGACACACATTTTTTCAATCCGCACACATTTTTCTTACCCAGACTCCATTTTTTAACCCAGACACCATTTTTCGACGAAGAACCCATTTTGTAGACCCAAACAACATATTTCGACCCATACAACATTTGCTGACCTAAACAACAATTTTCGACACGCACCCCATTTTTCGAACCGCGCTCCATTTTGTGAGCCACGCATCATTTTCAACCCGCACTCCATATTTTCGATCGAAACAAAATTTTAGAGAGAGAGACTCACTTTTTAGGCCCACGCATCATTTTACAACCACGACTGCATTTCCCGACGCATAAAACTTTTTCGACTGAGACTGCAGTTTTTTGACCCACCAAATATTTGCAGATCAAGTTGTATGTTCTCAACCTGTACACCATTCTCATACGCAGATAACAATTTTTTGACAGTGGCAGCATTTTTAACAGAAAACCCATTTTTTGGACCCAGGCACCATTTTTTGACCCCCGATATATTTTTTCGGACGAGGTGTCATTTTTCGACCCATACCCAAATTTTGGAACCAGGCACAATGTTTTCGACAGCCGCACCGCATTACGAACAAGACACCACTTTTGTATAGAAAAACAGACCCGCACAACATTTTTTGACCAAGAGTCCATTTTTTTTTTGTTCAGATGCCATTTTCTGGACGTGGACTGCATTTTCTCGTATTATACAACATTTAGCATTTTGTCGTTTTTGAAATTATTTTTCGACCCGTAGAGTTTTTCGATACAGACTCCTATTTTTTAACCGAATGCCATTTTTTTCACCGAGACAAAATTTCTTCGGTTTCGATCCCATTTTTGGCCTAGACACAATATTTTGACCGGACAACATTTGTCGACCCACACCCCAGGTTTCGTCCCATACTCCATTTTTTTGAAACAGACAACATTTAGCAACGCCGTCATCATTTTCTCGACCGACACACCATTTATTCCAACCTTGACCCCATTTTCCGATCCAAACTATATTTTCGACAAAGGCGATCATTTTTTGACCCAGGCATCATTTTTTAACAGAGACTGCATTTTTTGACCGATACAACATTTTCGACTAAGACTGCATGTTTTCGACCATACCAATATGTTCGAACCAGGCCTTGTCTTGTCGACCTAAGCACCATTGTTATACGCAGATAACATTTTTTTGACATGGACAACAATGTTCGACCCCCACACAATTTTTTGTAACAGACTCCAGTTTTTTTACTCAGACACCATATTTTCGTTGTAGTTAGCATTTTTTCGTATCGGGTAAAATTTGTCAACCTAGACTCCATTTTTCACCCAGACAACTATTTTTCGACCGAGACAGTATTTTCGACACAGACTCCATTTTTTTGCACCAAACATCATTTTCGAATTGACACATTTTTTCAACCCGCACACATTTTTCCTACCGAGGCTCCATTTTTTAACCCATACACCATTTTTCTAGTAAGAACCCATTTTGTAGACCCAAACAACATATTTCGACCCAGACTCAATCAGCTGGATAGGGAGGAAAGAGCGGACCTAGTCAGTCGGTCAGTGATCACTCAGACAGCACATGACCCATACGTGACTTTAGCGAGCCCACAACGAAATCCATGACCCTTACACGCTGGGTAAGCCGCTCGACCGCACTTAATCTGTAAAACACGCAATAGGAGGTCGTCGATTCCCGACAACACCTAAGCTACGTCATCTACCTGATATGGCGGTTGAGTCCCATCACGAACGCTTAGCGTCACGTCTCCTCATTTACGACCCATGTGGGGGCAAAGCGCGACAGTACCTCAAACTGTGCTTCACATGCCGCCACCTACAGGTCGCCCAACTATAACCGTTGGAACTCCAGCATCATGCACTCAATGGGCAGATTCATCACGGGGAGTCCAAGCTCTCGACGTCATCAAGTAACACTCTCCCGGTGTGGCCACTACCTGATAGCCTCCTAGGTCCCTATCTCTGCTATATGGGCACACCAACAAAGCGTCGTGGACAGTTCCTAGGGGCACCTTACAGGACTCTGGCCTCTACCGGGTAGCTACTATGCACGATGATATATCGAAGCGACTCCGAATGGCTATGGAACCCTAGTCCATAAGCTATCGCCCACTAAGCTGCAACAAGATGCACTCAAACCCGATCATATGCGTCACCACCCGCCATCGCACCTCCCAAGTGAGGAAAAATCAAACATCAATTGATGCTTCAAAGGTATTCCTTGACTGGGAAAAGAACCTCGGGAGGGCCTCATGAGGTCCCGATATAGGATATCCCGACAACCAAACAAGGAACACGGAGTACCCTAACCCGGGTCTCAACGCTGACCCTGCAAGGCCCCTTATCCTGAGTAGGAAGGCTAGAAGAAGACATCACCCCTTAATGAATACTACACCATATCCTCAACGCTTGAAACTGGTGCCGCACGCAAACTCTATGGTATACCCCTGATAAACAGAACGGAGGAGACTACGGTCTCCAACCGGTACATGGGGTATCTCTGGCACCACTGGTGGACCTACCGCTAAGGGTATCTACGGGATCGTCACGCGGGCCGCCCGCAGCTCCCGGATCTCTCGCGCCTGCTCAGCCAACGCTCCAGTCTATGCCTCCAGTGCTCTAGTCTGAGTGTCCAGAAGATCTTCCATCTCAGCGTTAGCTCGCGCCAACGCTGGAGGCATCCCGCGCAAGTCCTGGCCCAACAGCCGAGAACTCTCAAGTAGACTCCTCGCCTCCGGTAGGTTCGAAAACCTCCGAAGCCCAAGGGTGACCACGTCCACGCGCACGTCTCCGAGGAGGCATATCAGCAACTAAGGAACCAGCACTAGGATCAGAATACTCGTCTCGAAATCCTAGGACTCATCTCAAAGAAAACAATTGGCTCTGACAGGACATGGCTCTGATACCAACTTTTGTCACGCCCCAGGGCGGCCGTCCCCGAGACGTGGCAAATATATAAATGATATCAGTAATCCATACACGAGGTCAAATAAATAATCCACAATAGAAAAGACAATACACAAGTAACAGACATCAAATATATACAAAAAGCGGAAGCTCAAATGACCAAGTCTGTAATTCAAAGACATATTACAGACTAGAGTACACAATCAACAGTCCTGTGAGAGCCAATATATACAATAACTGACATCAATAGTCTACATACCGTGCACAAGCACAAGTATAATACATACAATGAAAAGGGAATGCTGATAGCCTCCGACTCGCAAGACATCCAACGCGAACGCAGGTCTCCTACTCGGATGGCGCCAGGGGAGCTCTTCTCTTGGATCCGACTCAGCGTCAACTGGGAAAAACATAAGCGAGGGGTGAGCTACAAGCTCAGTGAGTGGTCAGAAACCAAACACCAACACAACATTCGATCCTAAGGCAATCTCCTATCAAGGAAACCATGGGTAGAAACCCAACGGTTAACAAGGTCACACGGCGGTGCGACCCTACCCTGCCCTTGCCCTAGCCCCCACAGGGGTGAGTCTAGGGACTCGAAGGACAACTTGCTATTCTACACTGTTCGTCATCCGGTAGCGCTCTCCCAGGCAGCCTCTACCTGGAGCCGGCCACGGTCAGTACACTGTCGAGCGCATCGATGGTACTTACAGGTGGGGGTCCACCCAGGGCGGCTCGTACCTAGGAAGCATCCACACGGATCCGGCGAAGAGGAGAACGATAATACAGGCTTGCAACATCGTCCGGTGGTCCACCCTCGTGTAGCCTCACCTGGTACACTCCCCTGATCAGTACATCTGCCGAACGCATCGGGAGTACCTACAAGTGGGAGTCCTCTGTCAGGGCAGCTTCTACGTCGGGACCCCGGTATACGATGATATTGGGAGGAAACACTACTTGTTCGCAGCGTGAACCCTATGGAAAGCCAATCACTCAAGCTGGTGGGTCAAGTATCAACTCGAGCCCACAACACTCACACCAACACCCTCACCTCCGAAGGGTGACCTAGGTTGTCGGAAGTAACTGTACCAATCCCTCACCTCTACCCCAAAAGGGGTGACCCAGTCTCTTGGGAAGAGACTAGATCGTTTCTAAGCCCTTGGTCCACCGGTAGCCCTTTCCCCGGGTAGCCTCTGCCTGACATACTCCCACGATCAGTACACTGTCGACCACAGCGATGGTACCTACAGATGGGAGCCCGGTGCCAAGACAGCAATGGTACGCCGAGAAGTTCCTACACGGATCCAACGAAGGGGAAAAACGATAACTCATGCTCGCAGCGCAACCCCACGGAAAACCATCTATACAAACTGACGGGTCGAGTATCAACGCGACCCCACCTTACTCACGCCAACACCCTCACCCTCACCCCGACGGGTGACATAGGATCTTGGGGAAGAGGTCGATTGTTCTAAGCCCTTGGTCCACCGGTAGCCCTTTCCCCGGGTAGCCTCTACCTGACATACTCCCACGAATGGGAGCCCGGTGCCAGGACAGCGTTTCCAACGCCGGGAAGTTCCTACACGGATCCAACGAAGGGGAAAAACAATCTACGCTCGCGAATACGATCCTCTTGGATCCGTCGTCATCGGTCATCAATCACCGATTAAGCGCAACGAATTCTCATGAATTCCCTCCAGGGCGCATAACTCAGATGCGGGGAAGACATTTAATTATAAGTGTCAAAACCATGGTATGACCCCACAAGAGGTCATACACTTGTCTAATATATTAGACAAGAATCATGGCCATATCGGCATATATATATATATGCAATTAACTACCCAATGATGGCCTACTTAACATGCATACATGGCATCAAACAGATAAACACACACAAATTACAACCTATTATACGTTGGATAACACCAACCTAGAAGGGAAGGGTTAAGCGCGATCTGCGCAACAACAGGTGCATGCCAATAATTCCAAGCAAACCCGAGTTAAGTAGGAACTACATCTACTCACTCGGTTCGCGAAGAGAAGGAGGGCGAGGGAGAGGGAATGCCTCATCCTCTCTCGAGCTGGTCATAGTTTTGCCCCAACAGATGGGTGCAACAACTATACCACACCCTCGAGTCCTAAATCGGAGGAATATTACGCATACACCCGTTATTAACCCAAGTTTAGACATGCCTGATATGTTCAAATGATAATAAGGGTAGTATTTCAAACAAAATACCTAAATCATGCCATATTCTATACAATACATAGGCAAGTATAAGGTAGAATAGGGGTTCTACACAATATACGAGCTATACATCCTAGCATGCATGATATCTAGCATAATTAGGGTGCAAATAAAGCCCCATGGAAGCGCGAAGCACGACTACGTGCATCGGGCGCTCCCGGAAGGGTTGGAATCAAACCACTCACCGATACCCGGGTCGTTGCGCATCCCAACCGACGAGGTCTGCAAGGCAAGGGGTACCAAAATGATGAGTATAACCATAAACAAGCACATAGAAACAATTAGGCATGCCTAAGGCTAGACATGCACGCAAACGGGCTCGAACGCACGCAAGAATGCACGCACGCACGCGTGCCCGAGCCCCCCGGACACCCACCCGAGGGTGCCGACCCTCAGCACGGCCAAACCGGCCTCGGGCAGCACCGCACGCACCCCGGGGAGCCCCGGGCGCAGCCCCGGGCATCCCCCCGCGCGCACGCCGCGCGCCCCGCGCACAGCGCGCCCAGACGCGCGCCCTCCGCGCGCAGACACGCGCGCGCTCGCGCGCACCTCGCACGACCCCCCGCGCGTACCCCCGCGCGCTCCCGCGCGTACGCGCACGCGCACGCGCCCGCCCGCGCGTACGCGCCCGCCAGCGCTACCCTGCGCGCCTACCTGCGCGCGCACGCGCGCGGACGGCCCCGCGCGCGCGCCCAGCACTCCCCAGCCCTCCCCAAGCCTCCCACATGCACCCAAACACAACCACCACCCATGCATGCCCTCTCAACACACCCCCAAAGCCATAAAACCAAATTAAAGAAGTGGAGAACTTACCAAACCTAAGAGGGGGAGCGAAAGGTGAGAGGTTGGGGCCCTCGAGCACACCCACGACCATCTCGACCACCACTACCACCACCACCACCTCTCCTTGGCTTCTCTTCTTCATAGGGCTTCTCTTTGGCATTTCATCAAACACATGGGGGGCTGTTGGTTAGAGAGGGGAAGGAAGAGAGCAAAGATGGGGGAAGAGAGAAAAGAATCAACAACAACAACAATCAACAACACACAACCTCACCTTTTCCACTCCTTCTTCTCCATCACCAACACCTCCTTCTCCTCCACCCAAATATACACCAAAAGAGGGAAAAAGAGAGGCCAAACCGAGGCTGAAGAGCTGAAGTCGTAACATTTCGGGGTGGTATTTATAGGCAAAGTCGGGCTGAAAGACTAAGTCGTCCTTGGACTAAAAACTCTGCGCAGCCTTCACTTAAACGGCCATAACTTCCTCAATACAGCTCCGAATTGCATGATTCCAGTGGCATTGGAAAGATAAGACGATTATCTACAACTTTCATGTTTACACCTAGATCAAATAACCCCTCGAGCTATTCCGAAATCTAGGCTAAACATCTTACAGGGCTGCAGCCTGGATTTTCTCAACTTCGGGGTATACATGGAAAAATACCCATAACTTTTAATATATGAATCCAGTTGATCCAATTCCACTTCTATATGGAAGCTATATCAAAACTGGACATCTCGTAATTATATCAGATTTTTACCTCATCATCTTGGATTTTTACAAAATCAAATCCGAATGCCCAACCCAAAACTGCATAATTCCAAAAATGTTATCGGAATTAAATGAAAATTTTATGGGCAGTATTAAACAATACCAGGACCCATAATATGCAAATATCTTCAATCAGAGTCCTTAAACCCTAGAAGGTAGCTAAAAATCAAAATTTTAGCGACTCCGATCGAAATTAGGACTCTAAATGACACAGGTCTAACACGCACCCTATTTTTTGACCCCCAAAATAATTTTTCTGTCGAGGTGTCATTTTTCGACCCATACCCTAGTTTTGGAACCTGGTACAATCTTTTCGACTGCCACACCACATTACGAATACCATTTTCGTAATGTCATTTTTCGACCCAGACATCATTTTTCGACCCAGAGTCCAATTTTTTTTATTCAAATACCATTTTCTTGACGTGGATTGCATTTTCTCGTATTATACAACATTTAATATTTTGTCATTTTTGAAATTATTTTTCGACACGTACAATATTTTCGATACAGACTCCTATTTTTTAGCCGAATGCCTTTTTTTTCACCGAGACAAAATTTCTTCAGCTTCGATCCCATTTTTTGGCCATGCACAATATTTTGAGCTAGACATCATTTTTCGACCCACACCCCAGTTTTCGTCCCATAATCCATTTTTTTGAAACAGACAACATTTAGCAACGTCGTCATCATTTTCTGGACTGACACACAATTTATTCCAACCAAGACCAGATTTTTCGATCCAAACTATATTTTCGACAAAGGTGCTCATTTTTTCGACCAAGGTATCATTTTTCAATAGAGACTGCATTTTCTGACCCATACAACATTTTTTGACTAAGACTGCATTTTTTTGACCCAATCAATATATTCGAACCAGGCCCTGTTTTGTCGACCTAAACACCATTCTTATTCGCAGATAACATTTTTTCGACATGGACAACATTTTTGACGCCATTTCTCGACCTAGGAAACATATTTTCGACCGAGGCAACATTTTTCGACCCCCACACAATTTTTTTTTACTCAGTCACCATATTTTTTTAGTAGATAGCATTTTTTCGTATCAGGTAAAATTTTTCAACCTAGACTCCATTTTTCTCCGGGACAACAATTTTTCGACCGAGAAAGTATTTTTGACAATGACCCCATTTTTTTTGCCCCGAACATCATTTTCGAATTGACACATTTTATCAACCCGCACACATTTTTCCTACCGAGACTCCATTTTTTAACCCAGACACCATTTTTCGACCAAGAACCCATTTTGTAGACCCAAACAACAAATTTCGACCCAGACATCATTTTCTAACCTAAACAACATTTTTGGACACGCACCCCATTTTTAGAACCGGGTTCCATTTTGTGACGTAAACAACATTTTTCGACACGCACCCCATTTTACGAACCGGGCTCCATTTTGTGACCCACGCATCATTTTCGACCCAAATTTTGTAGACCAAAACAACATATTTTGACCCAGACATCATTTTATAATCTAAACAACATTTTTCGACATGCACCCCATTTTTCGAACCGTGCACCATTTTCTGACCTAAACAACATTTTTCGACACGTATCCCATTTTTCGAACAGGGCTCCATTTTGTGATCCACGCATCATTTTCGACCCACACTCCATATTTTCAATACAAACAATATTTTAGATAGAGATTCACTTTGTAGGCCCAGGCATCATTTTACAAACGAGACTGCATTTCTCGACGTATAAAACTTTTTCTACTGGGATTGCAATTTTTTGACCCTGCCAATATTTTCACATCTGGCAGTATGTTCTCTACCTGTACACCAATCTCAATGGCAGATAACATTTTTTTTACGTAGACAAAATTTTTAACAGAGAACCCATTTTTTGACTCAGGCACCATTTTTCGACCCCAGATAAAACTTTTCGGCCGAGGTGTCGTTTTTCGACCCATACCCCAATTTTGGAACAAGGCACAATCTTTTCGACCGCCACACCGCATTACGAACAAGACTCCACTTTTAGAAAGAAAAACCGACCCGCACAACATTTTTCGACCAATAGTCCATTTTTTTTATTCAGATACCATTTTCTTTATGTGGACTGCATTTTCTCGTATTATATAACATTTGGCATTTTGTCATTTTTGAAATTATTTTTCGACCCGTACATTATTTTCGATACAGACTCCTATTTTTTTAACTGAATGCCATTTTCTTTCACACAGACAAAATTTCTTCGGCTTCGATCCCATTTGGCCTTGGTACAATATTTTGACCAGACAACATCTGTCGACCCACACCCTGGTTTTCATCCCATAGTCCATTTTTTTGAAACAGACAACATTTAGCAACGCCGTCATCATTTTCTCGACTAACACACCATTTAATCCGATCGAGACCCCATTTTTCGATCCAAACTATGTTTTCAACAAAGGCACTCATTTTTTCGACCCTGGCATCATTTTTTAACGGAGACTGCATTTTTCGACCCATAAAACATTTTTTTGACATGGACAACATTTTTCACACCATTTTTCGACCTAGAAATCATATATTCGACCGAGACAACAATTTTCGACCCACACACAATTTTTTGTCCCAGACTCCATTTTTTTACTCAGACACCATATTTACGATGTAGATAGCATTTTTTCGTTTCGGGTAAAATTTTTCAACCTAGACAGCATTTTTCACCCAGACAACTATTTTTTGAGCGAGACTGTATTTTCGACACAGACTCTGTTTTTTTGCACCAAACATCATTTTCGAATTGACACATTTTTCGACCAAGAACCCATTTTGTAGACCCAAACAACAGATTTCGACCCAGACATCAGTTTTTGGCCTAAACAACATTTTTCGACATGCACCCCATTTTTCGAACCGGGCTGCATTTTTTGACCCACGCATCATTTTTGACACACACTCCATATTTTCGATAGAGACTCTCACTTTTTAGGTCGAGGAATCATTTTATAACCGAGACAACATTTCTCGACGCATAAAACTTTTTCGACTAAGACTGTAGTTTTTTGACCCAGCCAATATTTTCAAATCAGGCAGTATTTTCTTGACTTGTACACCATTCTCATACGCAGATAACATTTTTTTCGACGTTGACAACATTTTTAACAGAGAACCCATTTTTTTGACCCAGCCACCTTTTTTCGTCCCCCGATATAATTTTTGGAACTGGGCACAATCTTTTCGACCACCACCCCACATTACGAATAAGACACCATTTTTTAACCCATACGCCATTTTTTTCACCCACCTTTTTTCGGCCGTGGTGTCATTTTTCGACCCATACCCCAATTTTGGAACCAGGCACAATCTTTTCGACCGCCACACCACATTACGAACAAGACACCATTTTTGGACAGAAAACCGACCTGCTCAACAATTTTTGACCCAGAGTATATATTTTTTTATTTAGATATCATTTTCTTGATGCGGACTGCATTTTCTCGTATTATACAACATTTAGCATTTTGTCATTTTAGAAATTATTTTTCAACCCGTATAGTATTTTGGATACAGACTCCTTTTTTTTAGCCGCACGCCATTTTTTTCACCCAGACTATTTCTTCGGCATCGATCCCATTATTTGGCCTCGACACAATATTCTAACCCGGACAACATTTTTCGACCCACACCCCGGTTTTCGTCCCATACTCAATTTTTTTGAAACAGATTACATTTAGCAACGCCGTCATCATTTTCTCGATTGACACACCATTTATTCCAACTGAGACCCCCTTTTGTGATCCGAACAATATTTTCGACAAAGGGGCTCATTTTTCCGACCCAGGCATCATTTTTCAACAGAGACTGCATTTTTCGACCCAAACAACATTTCGACTAAGACTGCATTTTTTCGACCCAACCAATATATTCGAACCATGCCCTGTTTTGTCAACCTAAACAGACACTGCATTTTTTTTGACCCGTATAAAATTTTCGATACAGACTCCTATTTTTTAGCCGCGCTCCATTTTTTGAATTGACATTTTTTTAACCCGCAAAAATTTTTTTAATCCGCACACATTTTTCCTACTAGGACTTTATCTTTTAACCCAGACACCATTTTTCGACCAAGAACCCATTTTGTAGACCCAAACAACATATTTCGACCTAGACATCATTTTCTGACCTAAACAACATTTTTCCACACGCACCCCATTTTTCAAACCGGGCTCCATTTTTTAACCCACGCATCATTTTCAACCCACACTCCATATTTTCGATCCAAAAAACATTTTCAATAGAGACTCTCACTTTTCTGGCCCAGACATCATTTTACAACCGAGACTGCATTTCTCGGAGCATAAAACTTTTTCGACTGAGACTGCATTTTTGAACCATCCAATATTTTCCGATTAGGCAGTATGTTCTCGGCATGTACACCATTCTCATATGTAGATAACATTTTTTCGACGTTGACAACATTTTTAACAGAGAACCCATTTTTTTGACGCAGGCACCATTTTTCGACCCCCGATATAATTTTTGGAACTGGGCACAATCTTTTCGACCACCACCCCACATTACGAATAAGACACCATTTTTTAACCCATACGCCATTTTTTTCACCCAAACAAAATTTCTTTGGCTTCCATCCCATTTTTTGGCCTAGACATAATATTTTGACCTGGATAACATTTTTCGATCCATCCTGTATTTTCAACAAAAGCGCTCATTTCTTTGACCCAGGCATCATTTTTCAACAAAGACTGCATTTTTTGACCCATACAACATTTTCGACTAAGACTGCATTTTTTTAACCCAACCAATATATTCGAACTAGGACCTGTTTTGTCGACCTAAACACCATTCTTATACGCAGATAACATATTTTTGACATGGACAACATTTTTCACACCATTTTTTGACCTAGAAAACATATTTTTGACCGAGACAACATTTTTCGACCCACACACAATTTTTTGTCCCATACTACATTTTTTTTACTCAGACACCATATTTTCGTTGTAGATTGCATTATTTCGTATCGGGTAAATTTTTTCAACCTAGAATCCTTTTTTCTCCCAGACAACAATTTTTTGGCTGAAACAGCATTTTCGACACACTCCATTTTTTTGTCCCAAACACCATTTTTGGACATGCACCCCATTTTTCGAACCGGTCTCCATTTTGTGACCTAAATGTCATTTTTCGACACGCACCCCATTTTTCAAACCGGGCTCCATTTTGTGATGTAAACAACATTTTTCGATACGCACCACATTTTTCAAACCGGGCTCCATTTTGTGACCCACACATCATTTTCGACCCACATTTTGTGGACCAAAACAACATATTTTGACCCAGACATCATTTTATAACCTAAATAACATTTTTCGACTTGCACCCCATTTTTCGAACCGTGCTCCTTTTTCAGACCTAAACAACATTTTTCGACACGCACCCCATTTTTCGAACAGGGCTCCATTTTGTGAACCATGCATCATTTTCGACCCACACTCCATATTTTCAATACAAACAATATTGTCGATAGAGACTCACTTTTTAGGCCGAGGCATCATTTTACAAATGAGACCGCATTTCTCGACATATAAAACTTTTTCGACTGGGACTGCAGTTTTTTAACACTGCCAATATTTTCAGATCTGGTAGTATGTTATCGACCTGTACACCATTCTCATACGCAGATAACATTTTTTTGACGTAGACAAAACTTTTAAAAGAGAGACCATTTTTTTTACCCAGGCACCATTTTTCGACCCCCGATATAATTTTTCGGCCGAGGTGTCTTTTTTCGACCCATACCCCAATTTTGGAACCAGGCACAATCTTTTCGACCACCGCACCGCATTACGAGCAAGACACCATTTTTGGAAAGAAAAACCGACCCTTACAACATTTTTCGGCCGAGAGTCCATTTTTTTCATTCAGATACCATTTTCTTGACGTGGACTGCATTTTCTCGTATTATACAACATTTAGCATTATGTCGTTTTTGAAATTATTTTTTGACCAGTATAGTATTTTCGATACAGACTCCTATTTTTTAAGTGAATGCTATTTTTTCCACCTAGACAAAATTTCTTCGGCTTCGAACCCATTTTTTGCGTAGGCACAATATTTTGACCCGGACAACATTTGTCGACCCACACCCCGGTTTTCGTCCCATACTCCATTTTTTTGAAACAGACAACATTTAGCAACGGCGTCATCATTTTCTCGACTAACACACCATTTAATCCGACCGAGACCCCATTTTTCGATCCAAACCATATTTTCGACAAAGGCGCTCATTATTTCGACCCCGACATCATTTTTTAACAGAGACTGCATTTTTCGACCCATACAACATTTTTGACTAAGACTGCATTTTTTCGACCCAACCAATATGTTTGAACCAGGCCCTTTTTTGTCGACCTAAACACCATTCTTATACGCTGAAAAAAGAATTTCGACATAGATACCATTTTTCACGCCATTTATCAACCTAGAAAACATATTTTCGACCGAGACAACAATTCTCGACCCACACAAAATTTTTTGCCCCAGACTCCATTTTTTTTACCCAGACACCATTTTTCGACCCCCGATATATTTTTTCAGCCGAGGTACCATTTTTCGACCCACACCCCAATTTTAGAACCAGGCACAATCTTTTCGACCGTGACACCACATTATGAACAAGACATCATTTTTTGACAGAAAAACCGACATGCAAAACATTTTTCGACTCAGAGTCCATTTTTTTATTCAGATACCATTTTCTTGACGTGGACTGCATTTTCTCGTATTATTCAACATTTAGCATTTTGTCATTTAAGAAATTATTTTTCGGCCCGTACAATATTTTTTGTCTCGGGCATCCCCGCGCGCGCACGCCCTCCGTGCGCAGACACGCGCCCTCCGCGCGGAGACACACGCGCGCTCGCGCGCGCCCCCGCTGGCACGACCCGCGCGCCCGCACCAGCGCGCTCCACCCGCGCGATACACCTCCGCGCACGCCCGCGCGCTCCACCCGCGCGATACACCTCCGCGCTACACCCGCGCGATACACCTCGCGCGTGCAGACCCGCGCGCCCAGCCTCCAAAACACTCTCCCCAAGCTCCCACATGCACCCAAACTTAATTACCACCCATGCATACCCTCCCAAGCACCTAAACATGCATTAGAACCAACACAAGAAGAGGGAAAAACTCACCAAATGAGAGGGGGAAAGGAAAAGGGGACGTAGGGGCTCACAAGCGCACCCTCGGCCACCCCGATCACTACCGCTGCTACCCCCACCTCTTCTATGCTTCCCTTGCTTCCTCTTCTTCACTTAGGCATTAACACAAACACATAGGGGGCTGGTTTAGAGAGGGGAAAGGAAAAGAGAAAGGGTGGGGGAAGAGAGAAGGGATCAACAACAACAACAACAACAACAATAACAATAACAACTCACCTTCTCTTGATCTTCTCCTCCAACACCTTCACTTCCTCCACCCAACACACCCTTCAAAGGGGCTGGAACAGCTCAAAAGAGAGCCCAAACAGAGCTGAAGTCGTGGGATTTGGGGGGGTTTAAATAGGAAAAGTCGGAGTGAAAGACCAAGTCGTCCTCGGACTTAAAACTCTGCGCAGCCCTCACTTAAACGGCCATAACTTCCTCAATACAGCTCCGAATTGAATGATTCCAGTGGCATTGGAAAGATAAGACGATTATCTACAACTTTCATGTTTACACCCAGACCAAATAACCTCTCCAGATATTTCAAAATCTAGGCTAAACATCTTACAGGGCTGCTGCCTGGATTTCTCAACTTCGGGGTATACATGGAAAAATACCCATAACTTTTAATATACGAATCCAGTTGATCCAATTCCACTTCTATATGGAAGCTATTTCCAAACTTAACATCTCGTAATAATATCGGATTTTTACCTCATCATCTTGGATTTTACCAAAATCAAATCCGAATACCAATCCAAAACTGCATAATTCCAAAAACGTTATCGGAATTAAACGAAAATTTTATGGGCAGTACTAAACAATACCAGGACCCATAATATGCAGTTATATCTTCAATCAGAGTCTTCAAACCCCAACAGGTAGCTAAAAACCAAAATTTTAGCGACTCCGATCGAAATTAGGACTATAAATGACACAGGCCTAACACCCACGCATCATTTTCGACCTGCACTCCATAGTTTGGATCCAAACAATATTTTCGATAGAGACTCTCACTTTTTAGGCCAAGGCATCATTTTACAACGGCGACAACATTTCTCGACACATAAAACTTTTTCTACTGAGACTGCAGTTTTTTGACCCAGCCAATATTTTCAGATCGGCAGTTTGTTCTCAACCTGTAAACCATTCTCATACGGCGATAACATTTTTTCGACATTGACAACATTTTTAACAGAGAACCCATTTTTTGGACCCAGACACCATTTTTCGACCCCGATATATTTTTTCGGACGAGGTGCTACTTTTCGACCCATACCCCAATTTTGGAACCAGGCACAATCTTTTCGACTGCCGCACCGCATTCTGAACTAGACATCACTTTAGGACAGAAAAACTGACCCGCACAACAATTTTCGACCAAGAGTCCATTTTTTTTTATTCAGATGCCATTTTCTTGACGTTGACTGCATTTTCTCATATTATACAACATTTAGCATTTTGTCGTTTTAAAAATTATTTTTCGACCCGTACACTATTTTCGATACAGACTCCTATTTTTTAACCGAACGCCATTATTTTTACCCAGACAAAATTTCTTCGGCTTCGATCCCATTTTTTGGCCTAGTCACAAAATTTTGACTCGGACAACATTTGTCGACCCACACCACGGTTTTCGTCCCATACTCCATTTTTTTGAAACAGACAATATCTAGCAACGCGGTCATCATTTTCTCGACTGATACAATATTGATTCCATCCGAGACCCCATTTTTTGATCCAAACAATATTTTCGACAAAGGCGCTCATTTTTTCGACCCGGGCATCATTTTGTAACAGAGACTGCATTTTTTGACCCATACGACATTTTCGACTAAGACTGCATTTTTCAACCCTATCAATATGTTCGAACCAGGCCCTGTTTTGTCGACCTAAACACCATTCATATACGCAGATAACATTTTTTATTCATGGAGAACATTTTTAACACCATTTTTCAACCTAGAAAACATATTTTCGATGGAGACAACAATTTTTGACCCACACACAATTTTTTGTAACAGACTCCATTTTTTTTTCTCAGACACCATATTTTCGATGTAGATAGCATTTTTTCGTATCGGGTAAAATATTTCAACCTAGACTCCATTTTTCACCCAGACAACTATTTTTTGACCGAGGCAGTATTTTCGACACAGACTCCATTTTTTTGCCCCAAACATCATTTTCGAATTGACACATACTTTTTCAACCCGCACACATTTTTCCTACCGAGACTCCATTTTTTAACCCAGACACCATTTTTCGACCAAGAACCCATTTTGTAGACCCAAACAACATATTTTGACCCAGACATCTTTTTCTCACCTAAACAACAATTTTCGACATCCACCCCATTTTTCGAACAGGGCTCCATTTTGTGACCCACGCATCATTTTCGACCCGCACTCCATATTTTCGATCCAAACAATATTTTAGATAGAGACTCTCACTTTTTAGGCCCAGCCATCATTTTACAACCGCGACTACATTTCTCGACGCCTAAAACTTTTTCATCTGAGACTGCAGTTTATTGACCAAGCCAATATTTTCAGATCAGGCAGTATGTTCTCAAACTGTATACCATTCTCATACGCAGATAACATTTTTTCGACATTGGCAACATTTTTAACAGAGAACCCTTTTTTTGGACCAAGGCACCATTTTTTGACCCCCGATATATATTTTTTCGGACGAGGTGTCATTTTTCAACCCATACCCAAACTTTGGAACCAGGCACAATCTTTTCGACCGCCGCACTGCAATACGAACAAGACACCACTTTTGGACAGAAAAACCGACCCGCACAACATTTCTCGACCAAGAGTCCATTTTTTTTATTAAGATGCCATTTTCTTGACGTGGACTGCATTTCCTCGTGTTATACAACATTTAGCATTTTGTCATTTTGGAAATTATTTTTCGACCCGTACACTATTTTCGATACAGACTCCTAATTTTTAATCGAACGCCATTTTTTTCACCCAGACAAAATTTCTTCGGCTTCGATCCCATTTTTTGGTCTAGACACAATATTTTGACCCGGACAACATTTGTCGACCCACACCGCGGTTTTCGTCCCATACTCCATTTTTTTGAAACAGACAACATTTAGCAACGACGTCATCATTTTCTCGACTGACACACCATTTATTCCAACCGAGACCCCATTTTTCGATCCAAACTATATTTTCGACAAAGGCGCTCATTTTTTCGACACGTACAACATTTTCGACTAAGACTGCATTTTTTCGGCCCTACCAATATGTTCGATCCAGGCCCTGTTTTGTCGACCTAAACAGCATTCTTATACGCAGATAACATTTTTTTGACATGGACAACATTTTTCACACCATTTTTCAGCCTAGAAAACATATTTTCGACGGAGACAACAATTTTCGACCCACACACAATTTTTTGTAACAGACTCCTTTTTTTTACTCAGACACCATATTTTTCGTATCGGGTAAAATTTTTCAACCTAGACTCCATTTTTTACCCAGACAACTATTTTTCGATCGAGACAGTATTTTCGACACAGACTCCATTTTTCTCCCCCAAACATCATTTTCAAATTGACACATATTTTTTCAACCCGCACACATTTTTCCTACCGAGACTCCATTTTTTGACCCAGACACCATTTTTCGACCGAGAACCCATTTTGTTGACCCAATCAACATATTTCGACGCAGACATCATTTTCTGAACTAAACAATTTTCGACACGCACGCCATTTTTCGAACCGGGCTCCATTTTGTGACCCACGCATCATTTTCAACCCGCACTCCATATTTTCGATCCCAACAATATTTTAGATAGAGACTCACTTTTTTGGCCCAGGCATCATTTTACAACTGCGATTGCATTTCTCGACGCATAAAACTTTTTCGACTGAGATTACAGTTTTTTGACCCTGCCAATATTTTCAGATCAGGCAATATGTTCTCGACCTGTACACCATTCTCATACGCAAATAACATTTTTTCGACATTGACAACTTTTTTATGAGAGAACCCATTTTTTTGACCCAGACACCATTTTTCGACCCCCGATATATTTTTTCGACCGAGGTGTCATTTTTCGACCCGCTCCCCAATTTTGGAACCAGGCACAATCTTTTCGACCGCCGCACTGCATTACGAGCAAGACACCACTTTTGGATAGAAAAACCGACCCGCACAACATTTTTTGACCAAGAGTCCATTTTTTTATTCAGATGCCATTTTCTTAACGTGGACTGCATTTTCTCGTATTATACAACATTTAGCATTTTGTCGTTTTAGAAATTATTTTTCGACCCGTACGCTATTTTCGATACAGACTCCTATTTTTTAACCGAACGCCATTTTTTTCACCCAGACAAAATTTCTTTAGCTTCGATCCCATTTTTGGGCCTAAACACAATATTTTGACCAAGACAACATTTGTCGACCCACACCTCGGTTTTCGTCCGATACTCCATTTTTTTTAAACAGACAACATTTCGCAACGCCGTCCTCATTTTCTCGACTGACACACCATTTATTCCAACCGAGACCCCATTTTTCGATCCAAACTATATGTTTGACAAAGGCGTTCATTTTTTCGACCCAGGCATCATTTTTTAACAGAGACTGCATTTTTTGACCCATACAATATTTTTGACTAAGACTGCATTTTTCGACCCTACCAATAAGTTCAAACCAGGCCCTGTTTTGTCGACCTAAACACCATTCTTATACGCAGATAACATTTTTTTGACATGGACAACATTTTTCACACCATTTTTCAACCTAGAAAACATATTTTTGATGGAGACACACAATTTTTTGTAACAGCTCCATTTTTTTTTTACTTAGACACCATATTTTCGATATTGATTGCATTTTTTCGTATCCGGTAAAATTTTTCAACCTAGACTCCATTTTCCACCCAGACAACTATTTTTCGACCGAGACAGTATTTTCGACACAGACTCCATTTTTTTGCCCCAAACATCATTTTTGAATTTTTCACATATTTTTTCAACCCGCACAAATTTTTCCTACCGAGACTCTATTTTTTAACCCAGACACCATTTTTCGACCAAGAACCCATTTTCTAGACCCAAACAACATATTTCGACCCAGACATCAATTTCTGACCTAAACAACAATTTTCGACACGCACCCCATTTTTCGAACCGGTCTCCATTTTTTGAGCCACGAATCATTTTCGACCCGCACTCCATATTTTCGATCCAAACAATATTTTAGATAGAGACTCTCACTTTTTAGGCCCAGGCATCATTTTACAACCGCGACTGCATTTCTCGACGGATAAAACTTTTTCGACTAAGACTGCACTTTTTGGACCCAGGCACCGTTTTTGACCCCCGATATATATTTTTTCGGACGAGGTGTCATTTTTTGGAACCAGGCACAATCTTTTCGACCGCCGCACTGCATTACGAACAAGACACAACTTTTGGACAAAAAAACCGACCCGCAAAACATTTTTCGACCAAGAGTCCATTTTTTTTTATTAAGATGCCATTTTCTTGACGTGGACTGCATTTTCTCGTATTATACAACATTTAGCATTTTGTCGTTTTGGAAATTATTTTTTGACCCGTACACTTTTATCGATCCAGACTCCTATTTTTAACCGAACGCCATTTTTTTCACCCATACAAAATTTCTTCGGCTTCGATCCCATTTTTTGGCCTAGACACAATATTTTGACCCGGACAACATTTGTCGACCCACACCCCGGTTTTCGTCCCATACTCCTTTTTTTGAAACAGACAACATTTAGCAACGACGTCATCATTTTCTCGACTGACACACCATTTATTCCAACCGAGACCCCATTTTTCCATCTAAACTATATTTTTGACAAAGGGGATCATTTTTTCGATCGAGGTTCGTTTTTTAACAGAGACTGCATTTTTTGACACGTACAATATTTTCGACTAAGACTGCATTTTTTCGGCCCTACCAATATGTTCGAACCAGGCCCTGTTTTGTCGTCCTAAACACTATTCTTATACGCAAATAACATTTTTTTGACATGGACAACATTTTTCACACCATTTTTCAACCTAGAAAACATATTTTCGACGGAGACAACAATTTTCGACCCACACACAATTTTTTGTAACAGACTCCTATTTTTTTACTCGGACACCATATTTTTCGTATCGGGTAAAAATTTTGAACCTAGACTCCATTTTTCACCTAGCCAACTTTTTTTCGACCGAGAGTATTTTCGACACAAACTCCATTTTTTTACCCCAAACATTATTTTCGAATTGACACACATTTTTTCAATCCGCACACATTTTTCTTACCCAGACTCCATTTTTTAACCCAGACACCATTTTTCGACGAAGAACCCATTTTGTAGACCCAAACAACATATTTCGACCCATACAACATTTGCTGACCTAAACAACAATTTTCGACACGCACCCCATTTTTCGAACCGCGCTCCATTTTGTGAGCCACGCATCATTTTCAACCCGCACTCCATATTTTCGATCGAAACAAAATTTTAGAGAGAGAGACTCACTTTTTAGGCCCACGCATCATTTTACAACCACGACTGCATTTCCCGACGCATAAAACTTTTTCGACTGAGACTGCAGTTTTTTGACCCACCAAATATTTGCAGATCAAGTTGTATGTTCTCAACCTGTACACCATTCTCATACGCAGATAACAATTTTTTGACAGTGGCAGCATTTTTAACAGAAAACCCATTTTTTGGACCCAGGCACCATTTTTTGACCCCCGATATATTTTTTCGGACGAGGTGTCATTTTTCGACCCATACCCAAATTTTGGAACCAGGCACAATGTTTTCGACAGCCGCACCGCATTACGAACAAGACACCACTTTTGTATAGAAAAACAGACCCGCACAACATTTTTTGACCAAGAGTCCATTTTTTTTTTGTTCAGATGCCATTTTCTGGACGTGGACTGCATTTTCTCGTATTATACAACATTTAGCATTTTGTCGTTTTTGAAATTATTTTTCGACCCGTAGAGTTTTTCAATACAGACTCCTATTTTTTAACCGAATGCCATTTTTTTCACCGAGACAAAATTTCTTCGGTTTCGATCCCATTTTTGGCCTAGACACAATATTTTGACCGGACAACATTTGTCGACCCACACCCCAGGTTTCGTCCCATACTCCATTTTTTTGAAACAGACAACATTTAGCAACGCCGTCATCATTTTCTCGACCGACACACCATTTATTCCAACCTTGACCCCATTTTCCGATCCAAACTATATTTTCGACAAAGGCGATCATTTTTTGACCCAGGCATCATTTTTTAACAGAGACTGCATTTTTTGACCGATACAACATTTTCGACTAAGACTGCATGTTTTCGACCATACCAATATGTTCGAACCAGGCCTTGTCTTGTCGACCTAAGCACCATTGTTATACGCAGATAACATTTTTTTGACATGGACAACAATGTTCGACCCCCACACAATTTTTTGTAACAGACTCCAGTTTTTTTACTCAGACACCATATTTTCGTTGTAGTTAGCATTTTTTCGTATCGGGTAAAATTTGTCAACCTAGACTCCATTTTTCACCCAGACAACTATTTTTCGACCGAGACAGTATTTTCGACACAGACTCCATTTTTTTGCACCAAACATCATTTTCGAATTGACACATTTTTTCAACCCGCACACATTTTTCCTACCGAGGCTCCATTTTTTAACCCAGACACCATTTTTCTAGTAAGAACCCATTTTGTAGACCCAAACAACATATTTCGACCCAGACATCATTTTCTGACCTAAACAACAATTTTCGACACGCACCCCATTTTTTGAACCGGGCTCCATTTTGTGACCTAAACAAATTTTTCGACACGCACCCTATTTTTTGACCCCCAAAATAATTTTTCTGTCGAGGTGTCATTTTTCGACCCATACCCTAGTTTTGGAACCTGGTACAATCTTTTCGACTGCCACACCACATTACGAATACCATTTTCGTAATGTCATTTTTCGACCCAGACATCATTTTTCGACCCAGAGTCCAATTTTTTTTATTCAAATACCATTTTCTTGACGTGGATTGCATTTTCTCGTATTATACAACATTTAATATTTTGTCATTTTTGAAATTATTTTTCGACACGTACAATATTTTCGATACAGACTCCTATTTTTTAGCCGAATGCCTTTTTTTTCACCGAGACAAAATTTCTTCAGCTTCGATCCCATTTTTTGGCCATGCACAATATTTTGAGCTAGACATCATTTTTCGACCCACACCCCAGTTTTCGTCCCATAATCCATTTTTTTGAAACAGACAACATTTAGCAACGTCGTCATCATTTTCTGGACTGACACACAATTTATTCCAACCAAGACCAGATTTTTCGATCCAAACTATATTTTCGACAAAGGTGCTCATTTTTTCGACCAAGGTATCATTTTTCAATAGAGACTGCATTTTCTGACCCATACAACATTTTTTGACTAAGACTGCATTTTTTTGACCCAATCAATATATTCGAACCAGGCCCTGTTTTGTCGACCTAAACACCATTCTTATTCGCAGATAACATTTTTTCGACATGGACAACATTTTTGACGCCATTTCTCGACCTAGGAAACATATTTTCGACCGAGGCAACATTTTTCGACCCCCACACAATTTTTTTTTACTCAGTCACCATATTTTTTTAGTAGATAGCATTTTTTCGTATCAGGTAAAATTTTTCAACCTAGACTCCATTTTTCTCCGGGACAACAATTTTTCGACCGAGAAAGTATTTTTGACAATGACCCCATTTTTTTTGCCCCGAACATCATTTTTGAATTGACACATTTTATCAACCCGCACACATTTTTCCTACCGAGACTCCATTTTTTAACCCAGACACCATTTTTCGACCAAGAACCCATTTTGTAGACCCAAACAACAAATTTCGACCCAGACATCATTTTCTAACCTAAACAACATTTTTGGACACGCACCCCATTTTTAGAACCGGGTTCCATTTTGTGACGTAAACAACATTTTTCGACACGCACCCCATTTTACGAACCGGGCTCCATTTTGTGACCCACGCATCATTTTCGACCCACATTTTGTAGACCAAAACAACATATTTTGACCCAGACATCATTTTATAATCTAAACAACATTTTTCGACATGCACCCCATTTTTCGAACCGTGCACCATTTTCTGACCTAAACAACATTTTTCGACACGTATCCCATTTTTCGAACAGGGCTCCATTTTGTGACCCACGCATCATTTTCGACCCACACTCCATATTTTCAATACAAACAATATTTTAGATAGAGACTCACTTTGTAGGCCCAGGCATCATTTTACAAACGAGACTGCATTTCTCGACGTATAAAACTTTTTCTACTGGGATTGCAATTTTTTGACCCTGCCAATATTTTCACATCTGGCAGTGTGTTCTCTACCTGTACACCAATCTCAATGGCAGATAACATTTTTTTTACGTAGACAAAATTTTTAACAGAGAACCCATTTTTTGACTCAGGCACCATTTTTCGACCCCAGATAAAACTTTTCGGCCGAGGTGTCGTTTTTCGACCCATACCCCAATTTTGGAACAAGGCACAATCTTTTCGACCGCCACACCGCATTACGAACAAGACTCCACTTTTGGAAAGAAAAACCGACCCGCACAACATTTTTCGACCAATAGTCCATTTTTTTTATTCAGATACCATTTTCTTTATGTGGACTGCATTTTCTCGTATTATATAACATTTGGCATTTTGTCGTTTTTGAAATTATTTTTCGACCCGTACAGTATTTTCGATACAGACTCCTATTTTTTTAACTGAATGCCATTTTTTTCACACAGACAAAATTTCTTCGGCTTCGATCCCATTTGGCCTTGGTACAATATTTTGACCAGACAACATCTGTCGACCCACACCCTGGTTTTCATCCCATACTCCATTTTTTTGAAACAGACAACATTTAGCAACGCCGTCATCATTTTCTCGACTAACACACCATTTAATCCGATCGAGACCCCATTTTTCGATCCAAACTATGTTTTCAACAAAGGCACTCATTTTTTCGACCCTGGCATCATTTTTTAACGGAGACTGCATTTTTCGACCCATAAAACATTTTTTTGACATGGACAACATTTTTCACACCATTTTTCGACCTAGAAATCATATATTCGACCGAGACAACAATTTTCGACCCACACACAATTTTTTGTCCCAGACTCCATTTTTTTACTCAGACACCATATTTACGATGTAGATAGCATTTTTTCGTTTCGGGTAAAATTTTTCAACCTAGACAGCATTTTTCACCCAGACAACTATTTTTTGAGCGAGACTGTATTTTCGACACAGACTCTGTTTTTTTGCACCAAACATCATTTTCGAATTGACACATTTTTCGACCAAGAACCCATTTTGTAGACCCAAACAACAGATTTCGACCCAGACATCAGTTTTTGGCCTAAACAACATTTTTCGACATGCACCCCATTTTTCGAACCGGGCTGCATTTTTTGACCCACGCATCATTTTTGACACACACTCCATATTTTCGATAGAGACTCTCACTTTTTAGGTCGAGGAATCATTTTATAACCGAGACAACATTTCTCGACGCATAAAACTTTTTCGACTAAGACTGTAGTTTTTTGACCCAGCCAATATTTTCAAATCAGGCAGTATTTTCTTGACTTGTACACCATTCTCATACGCAGATAACATTTTTTTCGACGTTGACAACATTTTTAACAGAGAACCCATTTTTTTGACCCAGCCACCTTTTTTCGTCCCCCGATATAATTTTTCGGCCGTGGTGTCATTTTTCGACCCATACCCCAATTTTGGAACCAGGCACAATCTTTTCGACCGCCACACCACATTACGAACAAGACACCATTTTTGGACAGAAAACCGACCTGCTCAACAATTTTTGACCCAGAGTATATATTTTTTTATTTAGATATCATTTTCTTGATGCGGACTGCATTTTCTCGTATTATACAACATTTAGCATTTTGTCATTTTAGAAATTATTTTTCAACCCGTATAGTATTTTGGATACAGACTCCTATTTTTTAGCCGCACGCCATTTTTTTCACCCAGACTATTTCTTCGGCATCGATCCCATTATTTGGCCTCGACACAATATTCTAACCCGGACAACATTTTTCGACCCACACCCCGGTTTTCGTCCCATACTCAATTTTTTTGAAACAGATTACATTTAGCAACGCCGTCATCATTTTCTCGATTGACACACCATTTATTCCAACTGAGACCCCCTTTTGTGATCCGAACAATATTTTCGACAAAGGGGCTCATTTTTCCGACCCAGGCATCATTTTTCAACAGAGACTGCATTTTTCGACCCAAACAACATTTCGACTAAGACTGCATTTTTTCGACCCAACCAATATATTCGAACCATGCCCTGTTTTGTCAACCTAAACAGACACTGCATTTTTTTTGACCCGTATAAAATTTTCGATACAGACTCCTATTTTTTAGCCGCGCTCCATTTTTTGAATTGACATTTGTTTAACCCGCACAAATTTTTTTAATCCGCACACATTTTTCCTACTAGGACTTTATCTTTTAACCCAGACACCATTTTTCGACCAAGAACCCATTTTGTAGACCCAAACAACATATTTCGACCTAGACATCATTTTCTGACCTAAACAACATTTTTCCACACGCACCCCATTTTTCAAACCGGGCTCCATTTTTTAACCCACGCATCATTTTCAACCCACACTCCATATTTTCGATCCAAAAAACATTTTCAATAGAGACTCTCACTTTTCTGGCCCAGACATCATTTTACAACCGAGACTGCATTTCTCGGAGCATAAAACTTTTTCGACTGAGACTGCATTTTTGAACCATCCAATATTTTCCGATTAGGCAGTATGTTCTCGGCATGTACACCATTCTCATATGTAGATAACATTTTTTCGACGTTGACAACATTTTTAACAGAGAACCCATTTTTTTGACGCAGGCACCATTTTTCGACCCCCGATATAATTTTTGGAACCGGGCACAATCTTTTCGACCACCACCCCACATTACGAATAAGACACCATTTTTTAACCCATACGCCATTTTTTTCACCCAAACAAAATTTCTTTGGCTTCCATCCCATTTTTTGGCCTAGACATAATATTTTGACCTGGATAACATTTTTCGATCCATCCTGTATTTTCAACAAAAGCGCTCATTTCTTCGACCCAGGCATCATTTTTCAACAAAGACTGCATTTTTTGACCCATACAGCATTTTCGACTAAGACTGCATTTTTTTAACCCAACCAATATATTCGAACTAGGACCTGTTTTGTCGACCTAAACACCATTCTTATACGCAGATAACATATTTTTGACATGGACAACATTTTTCACACCATTTTTTGACCTAGAAAACATATTTTTGACCGAGACAACATTTTTCGACCCACACACAATTTTTTGTCCCATACTACATTTTTTTTACTCAGACACCATATTTTCGTTGTAGATTGCATTATTTCGTATCGGGTAAATTTTTTCAACCTAGAATCCTTTTTTCTCCCAGACAACAATTTTTTGGCTGAAACAGCATTTTCGACACAGACTCCATTTTTTTGTCCCAAACACCATTTTTGGACATGCACCCCATTTTTCGAACCGGTCTCCATTTTGTGACCTAAATGTCATTTTTCGACACGCACCCCATTTTTCAAACCGGGCTCCATTTTGTGATGTAAACAACATTTTTCGATACGCACCACATTTTTCGAACCGGGCTCCATTTTGTGACCCACACATCATTTTCGACCCACATTTTGTGGACCAAAACAACATATTTTGACCCAGACATCATTTTATAACCTAAATAACATTTTTCGACTTGCACCCCATTTTTCGAACCGTGCTCCTTTTTCAGACCTAAACAACATTTTTCGACACGCACCCCATTTTTCGAACAGGGCTCCATTTTGTGAACCATGCATCATTTTCGACCCACACTCCATATTTTCAATACAAACAATATTGTCGATAGAGACTCACTTTTTAGGCCGAGGCATCATTTTACAAATGAGACCGCATTTCTCGACATATAAAACTTTTTCGACTGGGACTGCAGTTTTTTAACACTGCCAATATTTTCAGATCTGGTAGTATGTTATCGACCTGTACACCATTCTCATACGCAGATAACATTTTTTTGACGTAGACAAAACTTTTAAAAGAGAGACCATTTTTTTTACCCAGGCACCATTTTTCGACCCCCGATATAATTTTTCGGCCGAGGTGTCTTTTTTCGACCCATACCCCAATTTTGGAACCAGGCACAATCTTTTTGACCACCGCACCGCATTACGAGCAAGACACCATTTTTGGAAAGAAAAACCGACCCGCACAACATTTTTCGGCCGAGAGTCCATTTTTTTCATTCAGATACCATTTTCTTGACGTGGACTGCATTTTCTCGTATTATACAACATTTAGCATTATGTCGTTTTTGAAATTATTTTTTGACCAGTATAGTATTTTCGATACAGACTCCTATTTTTTAAGTGAATGCTATTTTTTCCACCTAGACAAAATTTCTTCGGCTTCGATCCCATTTTTTGCGTAGGCACAATATTTTGACCCGGACAACATTTGTCGACCCACACCCCGGTTTTCGTCCCATACTCCATTTTTTTGAAACAGACAATATTTAGCAACGGCGTCATCATTTTCTCGACTAACACACCATTTAATCCGACCGAGACCCCATTTTTCGATCCAAACCATATTTTCGACAAAGGCGCTCATTTTTTCGACCCCGACATCATTTTTTAACAGAGACTGCATTTTTCGACCCATACAACATTTTTGACTAAGACTGCATTTTTTCGACCCAACCAATATGTTTGAACCAGGCCCTTTTTTGTCGACCTAAACACCATTCTTATACGCTGAAAAAAGAATTTCGACATAGACACCATTTTTCACGCCATTTATCAACCTAGAAAACATATTTTCGACCGAGACAACAATTCTCGACCCACACACAATTTTTTGCCCCAGACTCCATTTTTTTTACCCAGACACCATTTTTCGACCCCCGATATATTTTTTCAGCCGAGGTACCATTTTTCGACCCACACCCCAATTTTGGAACCAGGCACAATCTTTTCGACCGTGACACCACATTATGAACAAGACATCATTTTTTGACAGAAAAACCGACATGCAAAACATTTTTCGACTCAGAGTCCATTTTTTTATTCAGATACCATTTTCTTGACGTGGACTGCATTTTCTCGTATTATTCAACATTAAGCATTTTGTCATTTAAGAAATTATTTTTCGGCCCGTACAATATTTTCGATACAGACTCCTATTTTTAGCCGAACGCCATTTTTTTCACCCAGACAAAATTTCTTCGGCTTTGATATCATTTTTGGCCAAGACACAATATTTTGACCCGAAAAACATTTTTCGACCCACACCCCGGTTTTCGTCCCATACTCCATTTTTTGAAACAGATAACATTGAGCAACGCTGACATCATTTTCTCGACTGACACACCAGTTATTCCTACCGAGACCCCATTTTTTATCCAAACTATATTTTCGACAAAGGCGCTCATTCTTTTTACCTAGGCATCATTTTTCAACAGAGACTGCATTTTTCGACCCATACAACATTTTCGACTAAGTCTGCAATTTTTCTACCCAACCAATATATTAGAACCTAGCCCTGTTATGTCGACCTAAACACCATTCTTATACGCAGACAAAATTTTTTTGACATGGACAACATTTTTCACACCATTTTTTGACCTAGAAAACATATTTTCGACCGAGACAACATTTTTCGACCCCCACACAATTTTTTCTTACAGACACCATTTTTTTTATTCAGACACCATTTTTTCGACATAGATTGCATTTTTTCGTATCGGGTAAAATTTTGCAGCCTAGACTCCATTTTTCACCGAGACAACTATTTTTCAATCGAGACAGTATTTTCAGCACATACTGCATTTTTTTGCCCCAAACATCATTGTCGAATTGACACATTTTTTCAACCCGCACACATTTTTCCTACCGAGACTCCATTTTTTAACCTAGACACCATTTTTCCACCGAGAACCCATTTTGTAGACCCAAACAAAAGATTCGACCCAGACATCATTTTCTGACCTAATCAACATTTTTCGACACGCACCCCATTTTTCGAACCGGGCTGCATTTTTTGAGCCACGCATCATTTTCGACTCCCACTCCATATTTTCGATAGAGACTCTCACTTTTAAGGTCCAGGCATCATTTTACAACCAAGATAGCATTTCTCGACGCATAAAACTTTTTCGACTGAGACTACAGTTTTTTTACCCAGCCAATATTTTCAAATCAGGCAGTATGTTCTTGACCTGTACACCATTCTCATACGTAGATAACATTTTTTCGACGTTGACAGCATTTTTAATAGAGAACCCATTTTTTTGACCCAAGCACCATTTTTTGACCCCCGATATATTTTTTCGACCGAGGTGCCATTTTTCGACCCACACCCCAATTTTGGAACCATTTTTTGACCCCCGATATATTTTTTCGACCGCGACACCACATTATGAACAAGACACCATTTTTGGACAGAAAAACCGACCTGCAAAACATATTTCGAATTAGAGTCCATTTTTTTTATTCAGATACCATTTTCTTGACGTGAACTGCATTTTCTCGTATTATACAACATTTAGCATTTTGTCATTTTAGAAATTATTTTTTGACCCGTACAATATTTTCGATACAGACTCCTATTTTTTAGCCGAACGCCATTTTTTTCACATAGACAAAATTTCTTCGGCTTTGATTTCATTTGTTGGCCAAGACACAATATTTTGACACGAACTACATTTTTTGACCCACACCTCGGTTTTCGTCCCATACTCCATTTTTTAAGCAGATAACATTTAGCAACGCCGTCATCATTTTCTAGACTGACACACTATTTATTTCAACCGAGACCCCATTTTTTTATCCAAACTATATTTTCGACAAAGGCGGACATTTTTTTGACCCAGGCATCATTTTTCAACAGAGACTGCATTTTTCGAACCATACAACATTTTCGACTAGGACTGCATTTTTTTGACCCAACCAATCAATATATTCGAACCTGGCCCTGTTTTGTCGACCTACACACCAATTTTATACGCATATAACATTTTTTCTACATGGACAACATTTTTCACACAATTTTTCGACCGAGACAATATTTTTCTTCCCACACACATCTTTTTGTAAAAGCCTCCATTTTTTTTACACAGACACCAATTTTTGACATTAAGAGCATTTTTTTGTATCGGGTAAAATTTTTCAACCTCGACTCCATTTTTCACCGAGACAACTATATTCTGACCGGGACAGTATTTTCGAGAGAGACTCCATTTTTTTGCCCCAAACATCATTTTCGAATTGACACATATTTTTTAAACCCGCACACATTTTTCCTACCAAGACTCCATTTTTTAACCCAGACACCATTTTTCGACCATGAACCCATTTTTTATACCCAAACAACATATTTCGACCGAGACATCATTTTCTGACCTAAACAACATTTTTTGACACGCACCCCATTTTTCTAACCGGGCTTGATTTTTTGACCCACGCATCATTTTCGGCCCACACTCCATATTTTCGATCCAAACAATATTTTTGATAGAGACTCACAATTTTTAGGCCCACGCATCATTTTACAACCGAGACTGCATTTCTCGACGCATAAAACTTTTTTGACTGATACAACAGTTTTTTGACCCAGTCAATATTATCAGATCAGGCAGTATGTTCTTGATCTATACACCATTTCATACGCAGATAACATTGTTAACAGAGAACCCATTTTTTTGACCCAGGCACCATTTTTCGACCCCTGATATAATTTTTCGGTCGAGGTGTCATTTTTCGACCCATACCCCAATTTTGGAACCAGGCACAATCATTTCGACCGCCACACCATATTACGAACTATACACCATTTTTTGACACAAAAATCGACCCGCACAACAATTTTCGACCCAGAGTCCTTTTTTTTATTCAGATACCATTTTCCTGACGTGGATTGCATTTTCTCTTATTATACAACATTTAACATTTTGTTGTTTTAGAAATTATTTTTTGACCCGTATAGTATTTTCGATACAGACTCCCATTTTTTTCACCTAGACAAAATTTCTTCGGCTTTGATCCCATTTTTTGACCAAGACACAATATTTTGTCCCGGACAACATTTTTCGACCCACACCCCGGTTTTCGTCTGATACTCCATTTTTTTGAAACAAATCACATTTAGCGAAGCCGTCTTCATTTTTTCGACTGACACACCATTTATTCCAACCAAGACCCCATTTTTTGATCCAAACTATATTTTCGACAAAGGAGCTCATTTTTTAGACCTAGGCATCATTTTTCAACAGGGACTGCATTTTTCGACCCATACAACATTTTCGACTAAGTCTGCAATTTTTCGACCCAACCAATATATTTGAACCAAGCCCTGTTTTGCCGACCTAAACACAATTCTTATATACAGATAACATTTTTTCGACATGGACAACATTTTTCACACCATTTTTTGACCTAGAAAACATGTTTTCGACCCAGACAACATTTTTCGACCCACACAATATTTGGGAACAGACACCATTTTTTTGACATAGATAGCATTTTTTTGTCTCGGGTAAAATTTTTCAACCTAGACTCCATTTTTCACCTAGAAAACTATTTTTCAACCGAGACTCCATTTTTTAACCCAGACCCCATTTCGACATAGATAGCATTTTTTCGACCCAACCAATATATTCGAACCATGCCCCAGTTTTGTCGACTCTAAATACCATTCTATATAGTGACACGATAACATTTTTCGATTTTCGACATGAATCAGACATTACATTTTTGACACACCATTTATTTGATCCTAGACAAACATGACCCAGGCAACATTTTCAACAGAGACTGCATTTTTCGACCCAAACAACATTTCGACTAAGACATCGATATATTTGCAACCTAGCAGACATGACATTTTTCGACCCAAACAACATTTCGACTAAGCCTGCATTTTTTTTACACAACCAATATATTCGAACCACGCGCTGTTTTGTCGACCTAAACACCATTCTTATATGCGGATAACATTATTTCGACAAGGACAACATTTTCTTGCCCCAAGCATCATTTTCGAATTGACACATTTTTTCAACCCGCACACATTTTTCCTACCGAGACTCCATTTTTTAACCCAGACACCATTTTTTGACTAAGAACCCATTTTATAGACCCAAACAACATATTTCGACCCAGTTATCATTTTTTTATGTGTACTGCATTTTCTCGTATTATACAACATTTTGCATTTTGTCGTTTTAGAAACTATTTTCGACCCGTACAGTATTTTCGATACAGAATCAAATTTTTTAGCCGAACGCCATTTTTTTCACCCAAACAAAATTTCTTTGGCTTCCATCCCATTTTTTGGCCTAGACATAATATTTTGACCTAGATAACATTTTTTGATGCATCCTGTATTTTTGACAAAGGCGCTCATTTTTTTGACCTAGGCATCATTTTTCAACAGAGACTGCATTTTTTGACCCATACAACATTTTCGACTAAGACTGCATTTTTTAAACCCAACCAATATATTCGAACCAGGCCCTGTTTTGTCGACCTAAACACCATTCTTATACGCAGATAACATATTTTTGACATGGACAACATTTTCACACCATTTATTGACCTAGTAAACATATTTTCGACACAGACAACATTTTTCGACCCACACACAATTTTTTGTCCCAGACTCCATTTTCTTTTACTCAGACACCATATTTTCGATGTAGTTAGCATTATTTCGTATCGGGTAAATTTTTTCAACCTAGAATCCTTTTTTCTCCCAGAGAGCTATTTTTTGACTGAAACAGTATTTTCGACACAGACTCCATTTTTTTTGTCCCAAACATCTTTTTTGAATTGACACATTTTTTTAATCTGCACACAATTTTCCTACCGAGACTCCATTTTTTAACCCAGACATCATTTTTCGACCAAGAACCAATTTTGTAGAGCCAAACAACATATTTCGACCTAGACATCATTTTCTGAACTAAACAACATTTTTCCACACGAACCGCAATTTTCAAAACGGGCTCCTTTTTTTGACCCGTGCATCATTTTCAACCCACACACCATATTTTCGATCCAAAAAACATTATTGAAAGAGACTCTCACTTTTCAGGCCCAGGCCTCATTTTAACAGAGAACCCATATTTTTGACCCATGCACCTTTTTTCGACCCTCGATATAATTTTTCAGCCGAGGTGCCATTTTTTGACCCCTGCCCCAATTTTGGAACCAGGCACAATCTTTTCGACCGCCACACCACATTACGAACAAGACACCATTTTTGGACAGAAAACCGACCCGCACAACAATTTTTGACCCAGAGTCCATTTTTTTTTATTTAGATATCATTTTCTTGGTGGGGACTGCATTTTCTCGTATTATACAACATTTTGGATTTTGTCATTTTAGAAATTATTTTTCGACCCGTATAGTATTTTCGATACAGACTCCTATTTTTTAGCCGCACGCCATTTTTTTCACCCAGACAATTTCTTCGGCTTCGATCCCATTTTTTGGCCTAGACACAATATTCTGACCTGGACAACATTTTTCGACCCACACCCCGGTTTTCGTCCCATACTCCATTTTTTTGAAACACATTACATTTAGCAACGCTGTCATCATTTTTTCGATTGACACACCATTTATTCCAACCGAGACCCCCTTTTGTGATCCAAACTATATTTTCGACAAAGGGGCTCATTTTTTCGACCCAGGCATCATTTTTCAACAGAGATTGCATTTTTCGACCCAAACAACATTTCAACTAAGACTTCATTTTTTTGACCCAACCAATATATTCGAACCATGCCCCGTTTTGTAGACCTAAACACCATTCTTATGTGCAGATAACATTATTTCGACATGGACAACATTTTTTACACCGTTTCTCGACCTAGAAAACATGTTTTCTACCGAGACAACATTTTTCGACCCACACACAATTTTTTGTAACAGACACCATTTTTTCGACATAGATAGCATTTTTTTGTCTCGGGTAAAATTTTTCAACCTAGACTCCATTTTTCACGCAGATAACATTATTTCGACGTGGACAACATTTTTCACACCATATTTTGACCTAGAAAACATATTTTCGACCGAGACAACATTTTTCGACCCACACACAATTTTTTGTCCCAGACTCCATTTTTTTTTACACAGACACCATATTTTCGATGTAGATAGCATTATTTCGTATCGGGTAAAATTTTTCAACCTAGAATCCTTTTTTCTCCCGACAACTATTTTTCGACTGAAACAGTATTTGACACAGACTCCACTTTTTTGTCCCAAAAATCTTTTTTGAATTGACACATTTTTTTAATCCTCACACATTTTTCCTACCGAGACTCCATTTTTTAACCCAGACACCATTTTTCGACCAATAACCCATTTTGTAGACCCAAACACATATTTCGACCTAGACATCATTTTCTGAAAAAAACAACATTTTTCCACACGCACCCCATTTTTCAAACCGGGCTCCATTTTTTGACCCACGCATCATTTTCGACCCACACTCCATATTTCAGATCCAAGAAACACATTACATTTAGCAACGCCGTCATCATTTTCTCGATTGACACACCATTTATTCCAACCGAGACCCCCTTTTGTGATCCAAACTATATTTTCGACAAAGGGGCTCATTTTTTCGGCCCAGGCATCATTTTCCAACAGAGATTGCATTTTTCGACCCAAACAACATTTCAACTAAGACTGCATTTTTTGACCCAACCAATATATTCAAACCACGCCCTGTCTTGTCGACCTAAACACCATTCTTATATGCAGATAACATTATTTCGACATGGACAACATTTTTCACACCATTTTTTGACCTAGAAAACATGTTTTCGACATAGACAACATTTTTCGACCCACACACAATTTTTTGGAACAGACCCCATTTTTTCGACATAGATAGCATTTTTTTGTCTCGGGTAAAATTTTTCAACCTAGACTCCATTTTTCACTCATAAAACTATTTTTCGACTGAGACACCATTTTTTAACCTAGACAGCATTTCGACAAAGAAACTCATTTTTCGACCCAGGCATCATTTTTCGTATCTGGTAAAATTTTTCTACCTAGACTCCATTATTCACCGAGACAACTATTTTTTGACCGGGACAGTATTTTTGACACAGACTCCATTTGTTTGCGCCAAACATCATTTTCGAATTCACACATTTTTTCAACCCGCACACATTTTTCATACCGAGACTCCATTTTTTAACCCAGACACCATTTTTTTACCAAGAAGCCATTTTATAGAC
Organism: Acorus calamus; assembly: GCA_030737845.1. Lineage (NCBI taxonomy): Eukaryota > Viridiplantae > Streptophyta > Magnoliopsida > Acorales > Acoraceae > Acorus > Acorus calamus. The sequence continues at coordinate 20,218,103 of CM060860.1, forward strand.
CCAAACAACATATTTCGACCCAGTTATCATTTTTTTGACATGTTCTGCATTTTCTCGTATTATACAACATTTAGCATTTTGTTGTTTTAGAAACTATTTTTGATCCGTACAGTATTTTCGATACAGAATCAAATTTTTTAGCCGAACGCCATTTTTTTCGCCCAAACAAAATTTCTTTGGATTCCATCCCATTTTTTGGCCTAGACATAATAATTTGACCCGGATAACATTTTTCTATCCAACCTGTATATCCGACATAGGCGCTCATTTTTTCGACCCAGGCATCACTTTTCAACAGAGACTGCATTTTTTGACCCATACAGCATTTTCGACTAAGACTGCATTTTTTAAACCCAACAAATATATTCGAACAAGGCCCTGTTTTGTCGACCTAAACACCATTCTTATACGCAGATAACATATTTTTGAGTTGGACAACTTTTTTCACAACATTTATTGACCTAGAAAACATATTTTCGACAGAGACAACATTTTTCGACCCACACACAATTTTTTGTCCCAGACTCCCTTTTTTTTTACTTAGACACCATATTTTTGATGTAGATAGCATTATTTCATATCGGGTAAAATTTTTCAACCTAGAATCATTTTTTCTCCCAGACAACTATTTTTCGACTGAAACAGTATTTTCGACACAGACTCCATTTTTTTGTCCCAAACAACTTTTTTGAATTGACACATTTTTTTAATCCGCACACATTTTTCCTACCGTGGCTCAATTTTTTAACCCAGACACCATTTTTCGACCAAGAACCCATTTTGTAGTCCCAAACAACATATTTCAACCTAGACATCATTTTCTGACCTAAACAACATTTTTCCACACGCACCCCATTTTTCAAACCGGGCTCCATTTTTTACCCACGCATCATTTTTGACCCACACTCCATATTTTCGATCCAAAAAACATTTTCGATAGAGACTCTAACTTTTTAGGCCCAGGCATCATTTTACAACCGAGACTGCATTTCTCGACGCATAAAATTTTTTCGACTGAGACTGCATTTTTGACCCAGCCAATATTTTCAGATCAGGCAGTATGTTCTCGACATGTACACCATTCTCATACGCAGATAACATTTTTTGACATTGACAACATTGTTAACGGACAACCCATTTTTTTGACCCAGGCACCATTTTTCGACCCCAGAAATAATTTTTCTGCCGAGGTGTCCTTTTTCGACCAATACCGCAATTTTGGAACCAGGCACAATCTTTTCAACCGCCACACCACATTACGATCAAGATGTTAGACCTGTGTCATTTAGAGTCCTAATTTCGATCAGAGTCGCTAAAATTTTGGTTTTTAGCTACCTGTTGGGGTTTGAGGACTCTGATTGAGGATATAACTGCATATTATGGGTCCTGGTACTGTTTAGTACTGCCCATAAAATTTTCGTTTAATTCCGATAATGTTTTTGGAATTATGCAGTTTTGGATTGGCATTCGGATTTGATTTTGTTAAAATCCAAGATGAAGAGGTAAAAATCCGATATTATTACGAGATGTTAAGTTTGGAGATAAAGTTCCGTATAGAAGTGGAATTGGATCAACTGGATTTGTATATCAAAAGTTATGGGTATTTTTCCATGTATACCCCGAAGTTGAGAAATCCAGGCAGCAGCCCTGTAAGATGTTTAGCCTAGATTTTGAAATAGCTGGAAAGGTTATTTGATCTAGGTGTAACATGAAAGTTGTAGATAATCGTCTTATCTTTCCAATGCCACTGGAATCATGCAATTCGGAGTTGTATTGAGGGAGTTATGGCCGTTTAAGTGAAGTCTGTCCAGGATTTCGGGGCAGGGACGATTTGGTCGTTTGTCACCTCTTTTAGATATTTAACAGCCCAAAATGTCTCTAGACCTTCTCTCTCGACCAGCTGATCAGGTGAAAAATGAAAATGAAGAGGAGAAAGTGGAGGTGGTGATGAGTCTTCTCTTCCATGTCTTTGAAGGTGTGTTGTTTGAGGGGGAGGTGCGGAGGTCGGTGGTGGTAGCGGTGGAGCTACGGCGGCGGGCATGCCGGAGCCGCGGATGGACCTCCCGCTCTCCTCGGTTGGGTTCAGCCGGGTCTGTTGTGGCTGTTGGGAAGAGTAGAAGTTCCATTGCCTTGTATTGTTGTTGTGTGTGCTTGGAATTTAAGAAGCTGAAGAGGGGGGAAACACATATTCATGTGTTATGTGTTGTGTATGTGTATATTGATTAATTTAAGATGCTTCCATGATTGATATTGTTTCTTTTTAAGTGTTTAGCGCATGCTTAGGCCATGTATTCTTGCATATTGTTAATAAGCAAGCGTATGACCACCTGTGGGGTCATACCAAAATATTGATGTTACGAATGATAGAATTTTCCCCGCATCTGAGTTATGCGCCCTGGAGGGAATTCTTGAGAATTCATTTCCGTATCGGTGTTTAGTAACCGGTGATGACGGATCCAAGAGGATCGTATCCGCGAGCGTAGATTGTTTTTCCCCTTCGTTGGATCCGTGTAGGAACTTCCCGGCGTTGGAAACGCTGTCCTGGCACTGGGCTCCCATTTGTAGGTACCATCGCTTCGGTCGAGAGTGTACTGATCGTGGGAGTATGTCAGGTAGAGGCTACCCGGGGAAAGGGCTCTCGGTGGACCAAGGGCTTAGAACAATCTAATCTCTTCCCAAGAGCCTGAGTCACCCTTCGGAGGTGAGGGTGAGGGATTAGTACAGTTACTCCCAACAACCTAGGTCACCCTTCGGGGTGAGGGTAAAGGACTTTGATAAGGATTGGAAGTTATATGAGTTGTGATGCATGAATTGTTCCATTCACTGAGCGTACAGCTCACCCCTCGCATATGTTTTCTCCAGTTGTCGCTGATCCGGATCCGAAGGAGGAGCTCCCTGAGACGCGATTCCAGTAGGAGACAGCGTTCACGTCAGCCATCTTGCGAGTGAGAGGCCCTCAGCATCCCCCGTCTTCTTGTATGTATTTCTACTTGTGCTTGGGCACAGTGTATGGGTTGATGTTGTCTTTTGTAGTACATATTGGCTCTCACAGGACAGTTTGATTGAGTACTCTGGTCTGTTATATATCTTTGAATCACAGACTTAGTCGTTTTGCTTCCGCTATTTTCGTATGTATTTGATGTCAGTTACTTGATTTCGCTTTATCGCCTTTGACATTGTGGTGTATTTATTGACTTCGTGTACGTATTACTGATATCATATATATACTTGCCACGTCTCGGGGACGGCCGCCCTGGGGTGTGACAAGAAGTGGACGAGCCGTTTTGTCATAGGCAAATATACGGGTGTCCGTTTCAAAGAGTGTGGTTATGTGCCCATCGATGTGCTCGAAGGTTTGTAATGACATGAGGTTTACTCCTGCCCCGGTGTCAATTAGAACTTTATCCACCGGGTGTCCTTCGAGGTTGATTGTTATACATAGGGTTGAGGTGTTGACGACTTTATCATGAACTTCTTCCTTAGGTCTAAAGGAGATGACGGGCCCTAGTCCTGCGGTGGCTAGAGCTATGGGTATGCCTAGGGTAGAGATTTGCGGGTCGACTTGAGTTCTTTCTAGGAACGTTCTTAGAGCCTGCTGGTGGTGTTCCGAGGTTTCGATCAGCTCTAAAATGGAAATTTTCACGGGGATTTTTCGGAGTTGGTCTAGGATGTCGATCCTATCCCAGGCGCGGGGCTCCTCGGTTTCGGTTTCAGGCAGGGGGTGTCTATAAGAGGGTACAGTGTTGAAGATTCTGCCTGCTCTGGTAGTATGATGGTTTAGTGCGTCAATGGTGGTTCGGTGGCTTTGTGTTATTGGGCGCAGGCTCTTGTTGATTTGTAAGGGGGATATTGGTCGGTCTTTTTTGGGGGGAAAGAGTCTTGTGGGGTTGGGGAGAATAGGTGAGGGGGTTGGTAGGATGGGGGAAGAGGCTGGTAAGATTATGCCACCTGGAACGATTCTAGGTGACTCTTCATGGTCAGCGACTTCTATGGTGTAGACGCTTTCATAGCTCAGGTTTTCTAGTTCTTTCAAGGGAGCCTTCGTAGTTGGCCTCGGGTTTTGGATTGTGGTTTCTACGGGGTTATGGGTTTCTGGGACCTTCTTGACTGCTAATGATCTCGTAACTGGGTTGTTGTTGAGTCCCCTAATGGTGGCCCAGTCTAAGCGCCTCTCTTCGTCAAGGGTGTAGACAATGTCTCTAAACAAGGAGCATTGCTCGATGGTGTGGCCGTGATGCCGATGATACTGACAAAAACGGGTTGGGTCAGCACCGATAGGCGAAGGTCTAGCCGTGGGTAAGGAAATGCTATTGGCCTTTAATAAGGCTCTGAGGATGTTCCCTAGGGTTTCCAGGAGGGGGGAACAGCTATCTCTTCCGTTTGGCCATCTTGGGCCGTAGGAGGGGGAATGTGTGGCCTTACCATGGGGGCCGTACGCGGGTTCTCTGAGGGCTATACCTTGCGTTCTTGGGGGGATAGGATAAGAGGATCTCCTGTTTTGGTCCTGGTTATGGATTGAGGGGGCCTGAATTGGGGAATCATGGGTTGTGAGGTTTTGTCATATTGGCACGGGGACGGGTGCTGATCGAGGGATAAAATGTTGATTCGCTTGCCGAGGCGGTGCATATCCGGATGAACCGGGCGTGTACTGTCTCGGAGCTGTTCCTCGGTCAGGAACTCGTGCTCCGTTCGGGTAGAGTGCCGATACTTGGCTAATGATCCCCTCCACCGTGGGGGTTTGTGCCTTACGAGGCGGTTGTCCAACCCTATGGCTGATAGGTGGGGACTGGATTTGGACTGCTGGGGCTGCACAACGGGAAATCCTGTTGTGGCGGTCAATCAGAAGTTGATACGCAGTGCAGTCTCCGTACGAAAGGCTCGTGCGGAGCTCTGGACTCAGGCTCTGTAACATCATGTCAATTTCTTGACATTCTGTGAGTTGCAGGCCGGTTCGGTGGACAAGGGTGCGCCACCGAGACACGTATTATTCGAATTCCTCCCTAGGCCTCATTCTCTCTACGGTTAAATCTGAAATAGAGGGGGTCCTAATCCTCTGGTAACCGTAGCGGCCCAAGAATTTCTCGCTTACAGCCGAGAAATTCGACAAGTGATCTACAGGGAGGGTGGAGAACCATTGTAGTGCTTCTCCTTCCAATGATTTCTGGAAGAGGAAGACTAGTAGAGGTTGATTATCTAGAAACGGGCGTGCGTCTAGATAAAAGGCAGTTAAATGAATGTCTGGGTCTCCACGACCGTTGTACCGGCGGAATTTGGGGACTTTGAATCCCTCCGGTAGGTGGACTGACGGGATTTGACTCAGGTTATGTAGAGACATGTGTTTGGGGGCCGAGGGACCAGTCTCGCAGAGAATTCTCCGGATGGTATCGTCCAGTGTTTCTCCCCGGGGAGGGCTGCCTAGCGGTCCCGGGTTTGGGGTGGTCTGGTAGGGGCCTGGGGTGGAAACAACTGGGAATTTTGGATTCACGGGGGAAAGGGGGGTGAACGAAAAGACGCTCGGGTTGACCGAGTGACTGGGTGTGAATTGGGTTTTGGGAATGGATTTAGGTGTTTCGACAGGGGTATCCTGTCTCGAGGTCTTGGTATGACGGTAGTCAGCGAGGTCATGAAACATGTCCTCTACCGTTTAATACCCTAGACTAGGCATCCTTTCTTCTAGATGGGTCAGGAACTGTGTGGCCTGATCCTCTTGGTGATTCCTTTCCTCTAATATCTCCTCTTCTATGTGGGATTCCATGACGTAGAGTGGGGGGATGAATGCAGATTGAAAGCGGTAAATAAAGCAGTAAAGGATTGCGCAGCTGTGTGCGACTTACGAAAGCAGTAAAGGATTGCGCAGCTGTGTGCGACTTATGAAAGCAGTAAGGGATTGCGCAGCTGTGTGCGGCTTACAAAGCAATAAAGGATGTTATAATGCACGGTAGAAGAGGATTTAATTCAAGGAGTGAGAAACTCTAACCTTCCTAGAGGGTTGATAGCATTCTAGTCAAGCTTGTAAAAGGGGGCAGAAGAGGATTACCTTTTGTTGTTTTTCACGAGGGAGGTCCCACCGTGATCGCCAGAATTTGTCGGTGTCGAAAAATCTGCGTGTGTGGGGGTTCTTCGGGGATTGGGATCGGATGCGTGCCCTGGCGGGCTCGGTCGGATCGTCTTCTCGGAAGGGGTGAGGGTGTCGTTCCTGGTTGAGGCGCCCGACAGCGGCTCAAGAGGATTCAAGGGGGTTTTGTGATCGCCACCTGCTTTTTCTAAAAACAGGAAAGGGTTTGGGTCAGATTTGATCGCCTACGTGGGGAGTTTGTGGGGTCTCCGCTCTGAGACACGGATATACCGTACACAGAGGTGAAAAACAGGTATTCCTATTCTGCTTCCGGGCTTGACTAAAGGAGTTATGGGTCAAAGGGATGTTGATATGGGCTGTGGATAGGGGGGCGGCTAGTTGTGTTTAGCCGTCGGCCAGGGGGCGGCTATCTAGGGTTAGCCGTCCAGGGTCTGGGGGAATTTGGGCAGGGCTTTGGTAGGAAAAGGGTGGGGTCTTGGGCAGAGGCTAAGCTAGGTTTAGCCTGAGTTTATGGAGGGTGGGATGAGAGGGTATTTTATGTAGGGAATGGGTGTTTCTCTCACAGAAGGGGCTCTCTCTCTCTCTCTCTTGGGATTTCTAGTGGTGGAAGGGTTTTGATCAAGTGGGGATGGTGGGTTGGTGATAAAGATGAATTGGTGATTTGTGGATGTTGTTGAAGGCTTGGGACCTCCTCTATTTTTAGTAAAAGAGAGGCAGGGGGTAATGGAGTGGGTTGGCTTCGATTGGACCTCTCATTAATGCTCTGGTTCTTCTGTCAGAGACCAGGTGAAGGGCGGCTAGTGCTAACTAGCTGCCCGGGATGGGGCGGCTACTTCCTGGTAGCCGCCCCTATCATGACCTGCCAAACGTCCCATCTCTGACAAGCGGTGGCTTGGGTCGGCTATTTGGTTTGATCCGGCCAAGAGAGGGCGGCTAAAGGTCATGACCCGCCGCAATGATCAGCATTTAATATTGCTTTATGTCCCATCCAGGGAACTGGTCCAAAGTCGGCCAGGGGGCGGTTAAAGGGGCGGCTAGTGTAAACTAGCCGCCCAGTGAGGGGCGGCTAGTTAGGGCTAGCCGCCCCTTTCCAGGGACTTTAGGTTTTTAGGGTTTTGGTTTTTAGGGTAGGTTTAGGTTTAGGTCTGGGTTAGGGTTTGGCTTAGGTTTTAGGGTTTGGGCTAGGGTTTGGGGTTAGGTCAAGGTTTAGGGTTTCTGGTTTAGGTTTAGGTCGAGGCTGGGGTTAGGGTTTCCGGTTTACTGAACCTTTGGTTCTCTATTGGTGTCCACTTGTGGGATATTTCCGTGTGTTACTTGAAGTATTTCTGTCTCTCTGGACGGTCAAAATTGGGGTATCTACAATGACGTGACAACAACTCATCCTCACCCTATCCCCCGGAGGGGTGACCCGAGGTACTTTTGGAACAAACTCAGTTGCTCTACACCCTTCGTCATCCGGTAGCCCTCTCCCGGGGAGTCTCTACCTGGTAGCCTCTCCATGACTGCTATCTCTACCAAAGGGGTTCACCAACAAGTGTCGTGAATAGCGTCTGGGAACACCCCGCAGGACAGCTACAATCCGGGCAGCTTCGACATGGATCCGACCAAAGAGAGAATGACCTCAAGCCCACAATATCACTCGGTAGCCCTCTCTCGCACAACCTCTACCTGTCGGCCTTCCACGATCAGTACTTCCACCAGATGTGTACAACGATACGCATTGGTAGCACCTACAAGTTGTGGCACCTTATAGGACAGCTTCTATCTTGGGTAGCTTCGACTCATGACGGTGTCAGGAGTAAGCACCATGCGTTCGCAATGCGAACCCTACGGGAAAGCCAACTACCTTTGGTACATATATTATATATCGATGAAATCGAATACTCTTGTATTCCCACACGGAGGCGTCACTCGGATGCGAGGACTATCTCCACACTCGTGTAGAAAAGCCAATGGCATAACCCAATAGGCGGTTCATACACACGCCTATCAGTTTAACAAAACCGATGCAACAATGAATTCTTCTGAATTCAAAACGGATGCATCACTCGGATGCAAAGGGGGCGATTACATCGTTAGTGCTTAATAGGTACAACCGGATAGCGGGTCGTACCCACGCCTATCACGGATAGGCCCGATAGTTTTAACAAGCGCATATATATATATATATATATATATATAGGACAATCATAACATAGTTATATGTACCACATGAACGATAATATATACATAATTAACTATAGCGGGTCCTCCCTAACATTATTATTCATAATAACCAATATAGCATACAAAGCATGGCCTAACTACACATGCATACAAGAGCATTAATCATGCAAACACACAAGATAACGACCTAACATGTGTTGGATATCACCAACTTAAAAGGGAAGGGTCAAGCGCGGTCTCGCGCACTAATCGGTGCATGCCAATAATCCTAAGCGGACCTGAGTTAAGTAAGAACCGCTTCTACTTACTCTGTTTATTCAAAGAGGGAGGGCGAGAGAGAGGGAAAGCCTCATACTCTCTGGAAGCTGCTCATAGCTGTGCCCCAACAGATGGGTGCAACAACTATACCACGTCCTCCAGTCTTTTGATCAAGAAATATTAGTTATGCATCCGGTTGTTAACCCAGGATTAAACATGCTGGATATAATTAATATAGTGGGGGTAGTATTACAATACTACCTAAGGCATACCATATTCTAATACATCCATACACAACTCGGAATATGCATGCCAAAACACGAGGGCGCATGAAAACACGTTCATTCAACACGAATACAATACATATGCAAATACAATCATTCAAGATTAATAGAATACGTAGGCACGTACATGGTAGAATAGGGGCTGGGTTCTACCCAGTATACGAGCCTTACAGTCCTAGCACGCAATATCTAACATATTTGGGGTGCAAAGATGCCCCATGGATGCGTAATGCACGACTACGTGCATCGAGGGCATCCCGAAGGGTTGGATCGAACCACTCACCGATACCGAGTTGTCGCGCACTCCATTCAACGAGATCTGCAAGGCAAGGGCATCTAAAAGATGAGTATAACCACATATAACCACTTAGAATTAATTTGGAATGCCTAAGACTGAGACATGCACGCATAAGGGCTCGCACGCACGCACGCAAGCACGCACGCACGCGTACGTGCCTGAGCCCCCCGGACACCCACCCGAGAGTGCCGACCCTTAACACGCCCAAACCGGGCCCCGGGCAGCTCCTGCGCGCAGCCCCAGCACCCCGCGCGCTCCCAGGCAGCCTTGTGCGAGCTCCCGGGAGCACCCGCGCGAGCTCCCGGGCGGCCTTGCGCGAGCTCCCGGGCGCACCCGCGTGAACTCCCGGGCGGCCCTGCACGAGCTCCCGGGCGGCCTGGACCCGCGTGCGAGCACCTGCTTGCAGACTCGCGCGCCCAGGCCCCCAAACCCTCTCCCATGCCCCCCACATGCACCCAAACCCAAACACCTCACATGCAAGCCCTCCCAAGCACCCTAATATGCATAAAACCCACCAAAAGAAAGGGAAAACTCACCCAAATGAGAGGGGAAGCGAAGGGGGAGATGTAGGGGCTCGCAAGCGCACCCTCGACCACCTCGCCGCTACCACCACTACTACCACCTCTTCTATTGTGCCTGTGTCATTCAGAGCCATTTCAGTTAAGCTTTGGTCACTTTTGGGTCATTTAGGGCCTTTTTTTTCGATCGGAGTCCATAAAATTTTGACTTTTAGCTATCTGCGTGAGTTAGAGTACTCCGATTGGAAATCTGACTGCATATTATGGGTCTTGGTACTATTTTGTACTACCCATAAAATTTTCATCGAATTTTGGTAACGTTTTGGAAATTATGCAGTTCCAAACCGTATCCGGGTTTTGGGTCGTTACTGGTTTCGTTGGAGGAATAGTGTTTTGGTGGTTATGGTCACCCCCTTGGTAACCTTACCCCTCCCCCCTTTGCTTCTTGGCAAAGCAACCTTTGGTTATTTGGGGTGTGAGTAGGTGAGATTAGGGCTAAGTGCACCTCTCTCTTTTCCCTTATGTTCACCCCCCCCCCAATTGGAGTTTTCAACCCTTTCTCTCTCTCTCTCTCTCTCACGTTGGCATTTTTGGGGCCTCTCTTGGCCTCTCTTTCACTCCCCACATGTTTGTGGAAATGCCACATAGAGTTGGAGAAGGAGAAGGTGGTGGCGCAAGTGGAGGAGTTGATCAAGGTTAGTGTATGTGCATGTGTTGGTGTTGTTTCTTCTTTCTCCTCCTTCCCCAGTCCCCCCCTCACTAGTTTTCCTCTCCCTTTGGATCAGCAAGAAAAAGAAAAGCATGGAAGAGGTGGTGGTGGTTGTTGAGGTGGTCAAGGGCGTGCTTGCAAGCCCCACATCTCCTTCTTCCCTCCCCCTCTCTTTTGGTGAGTTTTTCCCCCTTCTTTTTCTGGTTTTTAAGCATATATGGGGGAGTTTGGGGTTGTGCATGCTAGGTGTTTGTGTTTGGGTCAGTGTGGAGGGTGGGGGAGGGGTTAGAAGTGGTTGGGCGCGCGCGCGAGGGACTGGTCAGGCGCGTTGGTCATGCGCGCCGGCGCGCGCGCATTGCACGTGTGAGGGCCACGCTTGTGGCTGCCCGGGATCCGGTTTGGGCATGCTGAGGGTCGGCATGCTCGGGTGGGTGTCCGGGGGGTCGGGCGTGCGTGCGTGCGTACGTGCTTGCAGGCATGCGAGCTCGTATGCATGCATGCGTATGCCCTTTGCCCAATAAGTCATTTTAATTGTATGGTTGTGTATTTTACTCACCCCTATTGACACATTTGCCTTGCAGACCTCGTCGGATGGGATGCGCATCGATCCGGGTATCGGTGAGTGGTTCGATTCCAACCCTTCGGGATCCCATCGAGGCACGTAGTCATGCATCGTGCATCCATGGGGCATCTTTGCATCCTAAATATGCTAGATATCATGCATGCTAGGTTGTATAGCTCGTACATTGTGTAGAACCCCTTATTCTACATTATACTTGCCCATGTATTGTATAAAATATGGCATGACTTAGGTAGTTTTGTTTAAAATACTAATCCTATTATTGGACATATCAAGCATGTTTAACTTGGGTTAACAATGGGGTACATGCATAATATTCCTTTGATTTAGGACATGAGGGTGTGTTATAATTTTTGCACCCATCTTGTTGGGACAAAACTATGACCAGCTTCGAGAGAGGATGAGGCATTCCCTCTCTCTCGCCCTCCCTCTTTTCGCGAATTGAGTAAGTAGATGTAGTGCCTACTTGACTCAGGCTTGCTTAGAATTATTGGCATGCACCTATTGTTCCGTGGATCGCGCTTAACCCTTCCCTTCTATGTTGGTGCTATCCAACGCATGTTAGGTTTTAACTTGTGTGTTTGCTTGATTGATACCATGTATGCATGTTTATGTAGGCCATCCTTGGTAAATAATTGTATGTTGTATATATATATGTTAGTATGGCCATGATCCTTGCCTAATGTGTTAGACAAGTGTATGACCTCTTATGGGGTCATACCATGGCTTTGACACTTAGAATAAAATGTCTTCCCCGCATCTGAGTTATGCGCCCTGGAGAGAATTCATGAGAATTCGTTGCGTTTATCGGTTTTGATAACCGATGATGACGGATCCATAGGGATCATATTCGCGACTGTAGATTAGTTTCTTTCCTTCGTTGGATCCGCGTAGGGACTTCCTGGTTGAGACAGCTGGCCTGACAGAGGGCTCCCATTCGTAGATGCTGTCGATTTGTGAGGATGTGTTGATCGCGGGGGTATACCAGGTATGGGCTTCCCTGGATACGAACTACCGGTGGACCAAGGGCGTAGAAACAATCTAGATTCCTCCCAGGAGCCTATGTCACCCCGAGGAGGGGGTGAGGGTGAGGGTGTAGTGGGTCGGCGTTGGTTTGATCTGCCAGTTTGTGGAATTTTTCAAAGCCTAGGTCATCCATAGGGAGGGTGAGGGTGAGGGTATTGCTCCAAAAAAAATCCTATGTCACCCGTCAGGGTGAGGGTGAGGGTGTTGGTGTGAGTATGGTTGGCTCGAGTTGATACTCGACCCACCAGCTTGTGTAGTTGGTTTTCCCACAGGGTTCGCGTTGCGAACATGTAGTGGTTCCTCCCAATATCATTGTATACCAAGGCCCCGACGTTGAAGCTGCCCGGTCCGAAGTCTCCCACTGTAGGTACTCCCGATGCATTCGGCAAAGGTACTGATCAAGGGAGTATACCGGGTAGTGGCTACATGACGGTGGGTCACCAGACGATATTGCAAGCGTGAATCGTTCTCCCCTTCACCGGATCCGTGTTGATGCTTCCTAGGTACAAGCCGCCCTGGGTGGACCCCCACCTGTAGGTACCATCGACACCCTCGACAGTGTACTGACCATGGGAGGCTCCAGATAGAGGCTGCCCAAGAGAGTGTTACCGGATGACCAATGGTGTAGAACAGCAAGTTTTGTCCTCTAAATCCCTAGGTTCACCCCTGTGGGGGCTAGGGTTAGGGCGAGTGTTGAGTTAAAGTCACGTCGTCACGTGTCTTTTGTACCCATCGAGTATACTCTGGGTATGCTACTCCTAACGCTTGAGGTATCGAAGTATATCTCTACCTTTTAGCGGATGGACTCGTAATAACTGTTACGCAGTAACACCAAGTGTTATGGTTAACAGTTGTTCCTCCCTGTGAGTCCCAAAAGCCTCCCTCTTGGGAGTGAGGGCGAGGTCAGGGTATGGTCGCGCCACCGCGTGACCTTGTTAACCATTGGGTTTCTACCCAAGCTTTTCCTTGTTAGGAATTTGCCTTGGTGTTGAATTGTTGTGTTGGTGTTTGGTTTCTAGCCACTCACTCAGCTTGTAGCTCACCCTCGCGTACTGTTTCTTTTGCAGGGGCGCTGTTGGGCGTGGAGCTGAAGCTTCCCTGTGGCGTGGTCTTGCGGGTGTGGAAGCGTCCTGTCCAGCGGATTGGCGAGTGCGAGGCTGTCAGCAATCCTAGAGTCATGTATTTGTAAATCGTGCTTGTTGCACCAGTTGTATTTTATTTGGGCTAGACATGGCTCTCACAGGATAGTGATTGTGTATTCGAGTCTGTAATAATATTTTTGATTTAAAGACTTATTGATATTCTTATGCTTCCGTATTTCAGTTAAGTTATCAGTTGTCATTCATTTATTAGCCTTGTGTATTATTTATTGGAGTCATTGTTGATCTCTTGTACGATAACTGACACTTTTATTATTGCCACGTCTCGGGGATGCCTGGGGCATGACATCTTCCACTGCTTCTCTTCTTCTTGGCTGGTCCAAAAGGGACGGAAAAACCAGTGAGGGAGACCATTGGAGGGCTAGGGGAGGAGGAGAGGGAGGAGAAACATCAACACACACCAACCTTGATCATCTTCTTCTTCAATTACAACCTCTTCCAAGCACTCCTTCTACCTTCTTCCACACCTAGGCATAAACACAAACACTTGGGGGGGTAAACCAAAAAGGGAGGGGAAACCATTAGAGGGCTTGAGAATCAATGGATAAAGAAGGGGGAAGGGGTGACAAAGCACAACAACACAACACACCTTCTTTTTCTCCATTTTGTGCTTCTTCTTCTCCATCACCCACACTTCCTCCACCCAAAACACACACAAATGGGGCTGGACCAGAGAGCAAAATAGAGGAGAAAGAGAGTCCATGGTCATGCACATGGGGGATTTATAACCAAAAGAGGGATGAAATGACCAAGCCATCCTCGGACTAAAAACTTTGGACATCCTTTACTAGAACGGTCATAATCCACAATACAGCTTTGAATTGCACGATTCCAATGCCATTGGAAAGCCAAGAAGATTATCTACAACTTGCATGCTTACACACAGATCAAATAACGTCTCTAACTATTTCGAAATCTAGGCTAAACTTCGAAGGGAGCTGCTGCCAAGATTTCTCATCTTCGGGTTATACTAAGAAATATACCCATAACTTTTGATACACGAATCCAGTTGATCCAATTCCACTTTTGTATGAAAGCTAGCTCAAAATTGAACATCTCTTGAAAATATCAGATTTAAACCTCTTCATCTTGGATTTTAACAAAATCAAATCCGAATACCAATCAAAATTGCATAATTCCAGAAAACGTTATCGGAATTAAATGAAAATTTTTTGGGCAGTACTAAACAGTACCAGGACCCATAATATGCAATTATATTTTTAATTAGAGTCCTCAAACTCTAGCAGATAGCTAAAAACTAAAATTTTAGCGACTCCGATCGAAAAAATAAGACTCTAAATGACACAGGCCTAACATTCTCCCCCCTTAGGAAATTTAGTCCTTGAAATTTAAGGAAACCCAAAGGGAAGACCGAACGTAGAAGTGTCACTCATATAGTCCCTTGGCTCCCACGTGGTCCGGGCACCAAACTGGTGCTACCAACGCACTTTAACTGAAGGAACAGTCTTGGTGCGGAGCCTCTTCTCACATTGGTCCGTGATGTCGATCCACTGCTCCGCGAAAGACAAATCCAGCGCGAGGAAGAGCCGCTCAAATGGAAATGCACTAGTAGGATCGTGGACATAACGCCTCAGCTACGAGACGAAGAAGACGTCATGGGCATGAGTCAGCTACAGTGGCAAGACTACACGATAAACCACCTCCCCAATCCACTCAAGGACGAAAACCGGTCCAATGGAAGGCCGACTCGGCTCGCCCTGAACATCGAAATAGAGGATGTCCTTAAACCGGGACACCTTCAGGAAAACTTGGTCGCCAACCCGAGGGTAAGCTCCTGACGATGATGACCTTCGTAGCCCTTCCGACGGTTCGGGGTGGTGCAGAGGCACGCACGAACCATCTCGGCCACTGCAATGACAATTTAAATAACTTATGGCTTCTCCAACTGGCGCTCCTCAACCGTCCCAACATAAGGGAGGTATAAAACTGTGCACGTAGAGTGCCTTTTTCAATTTCATCTGGATGCTCGAATGGCAGTCGTCTCAAAGGCAAACCCCTACCTAAAGGGTGGTGCCTCACCCAACTGCCCCAAGTTGAGCACGCAAGCACACAGCATGTCCTCTAAGGTTTAAATCGTCCTCTTGCCTGGCTGTCCGTCGGCTATGAAACGCTATACTTAAATGAAGGCTCGCGCCAAAGCCTGCCAGAGGTTGCGCAAGCACCTCAAAGTAACTCACGCGTATCAAAGGAGTCAAAGAGTTGAGAGGAATGGGACTGTCAACAGGTTTTTGGGTTGCCCCAATCCGAAATTGTGCCGACTGGAGTGCCATGAAGACAAACAATCACGAAGGCTCATATCTGCGTTGAAGCGTGCAGAGACTCAGTTAGTTAGATAGGGAGGGAAGTGCGGACTTAATCAGTTGGTCAATGATCACCCAGACGGCGTCGTGACCCGAACGTGACTTTAGCGAGTCCACAACGAAATCCATGATAACTCACTCCCACGTCCACTGAGGAATCTCGACAGATGAACGCATTCCAACGCGAAAATCCACAACTTCACCTGAGGGCACGCCGACCCACATCCTCGATGAAGGCTACCTCAGAACCGCCCACGGAGGCCCAATAAAATTTTGAAGATCCTTGTAGGAATCAAGCACATTCATCTACCCTGATGGCAGTACTCAAAATTCGTAGTACCCGAAACGGTCACGAAAGGCCATCTATGGGATGCCCAACTCCCGGATCTCCAATTAGGGTACCTTGCGCGAAGATCGATCAACAGAAATACACTGGCTACCAAAGTTGGTCAAAACAGATCATCAATTCGCGGCATGGGTACTTGATCTTCAACCCCTTCGGGGAGATCAAAATAATTCCTGGGACGATTAAGTCCAAATTTTGCTCCTCGAGCATGGCTGGCACTCATGATGTCACTTACACGCTGGGTAAGCCACTCGACTGCACTTAATGCAAGACGTGCAACAGGGGGTCATCGATTCCCAACAACGCCTATGCGACGTCATCTACCTGAAATGGTGGTTGAGTCCCATCATGAACGCTTAGCATCGTGTCTCTTCATTTACGACCCATGTGGGGGCAAAACGCGACAGTATTGCAAACTGTGCTTCACATGCCACCACTAACAGGTGTCCAACTATAATAATTCGAACTCTAGCATTATGCACTCAATGGACAGATTCATCGCAGACAGTCCAAGCTCTCGACATCATCCAGTAGCATTCTGCCGGTGTGGCCTCTACTTGGTAGCCTCCCAGGACCACTATCTCTGCTATATGGACTCACCAACAAGCGTCGTGGATAGTACCTGGGAGCACCTCACAGGTCTCTGGCCTCAACCAGGCCGCTACGACGCACGATTATATATCAGAGCAACTCTAGATGTTGCTATGGAATCCTAGTCCATAAGCTATCACCCACCAAGCTGCAAATGGACGCACTCAATCCTGATCGTATGCATCACCACTCGCTATAGCACCTTCCGAGTGACAGGGAAAGGCAATCATCAAATAGATGTTTCAAAGATATTCCCTGACTGGGGAAAAGAACCCATTGGGAGGGCACATTGAGGTTCCGATATAGGATATCCCAACAACCAAACGAGGAACACGGAGCACCCTAGCCCGGGTCTCAATGATGACCCCGCCAGGCCCCTTAATCCCGAGCAGAGAAACGGAAGAAGACATCCCTCATTAATGATAAAACGCCACATCCTCAAAATTAGAAACCGGTGCCGTTCGTGAACTCCATTATCAGCAATACTGATGTCTGGGAATGAAGCTCCATAATCGAGACACGATCCAACCTTAAAAATTTGCAATGATCCATCAATACAACACAACTGGGCTGAAAACTCCTTCCCAAGCCTTAGTCCCACAACAGGGAACCCAAAACTGACCCTGATCAGTCAACCTAGTCGACAATTTAAGGGGTTCTAGGGGTGGCCACGTCCATGTCCACGGATGCGAGGAGGCATGTCAGCAACCTAAGAAAACTTCTAAAACCAGAGTAGTCGGATAACAATCTTATGACTCATCTATACGATTCCAATTAGGCTCTGACAGGACCAGGCTATGATACCAACTTTTGTAATGCCCCAAGGTGGTCGTCCCCGAGACATGGCAATAATATAAAGTATCAGCTATCATACAAGAGGTCAACAATGACTCCAATAAATAAATACACAAGGCTAACGAAGCAATGACAACTGATAACTTAACTAAAATGCGGAAGCATGTGTAAATCAAAAACATTATTACAAACCCGAATACACAATCATTGTCCTCAGAGAGCCAAGTCTACCCAAATAAAATACATATGGTGCAATACGCACGATTTCAAATACACAAGATGTTAGGCCTGTGTCATTTAGAGTCCTATTTTCGATCGGAGTCGCTAAAATTTTGGTTTTTAGCTACCTGCTGGGACTGGAGGACTCTAATTGAAGATATAACTGCATATTATGGGTCTTGGTACAGTTTAATACTGCCCATAAAATTTTCGTTTAATTCCGATAACGTTTTTGGAATTATACACTTTCGAATTGATATTTGGATTTGATTTTGTTAAAATCCAAGACGAAGAGATAAAAATCCGATATTATTATGAGATGTTAAGTTTGGTGATAGCTTCCATATAGAAGTGGAATTGGATCAACTGGATTCGTATATTAAAAGTTATGGGTATTTTTCCGAGTATACCCCGAAGTTGAGAAATCCAGGCAGCAGCCCTGTAAGATGTTTAGCCTAGATTTTGGAATAGCTGGAGAGGTTATTTGATCTGGGTGTAAACATGAAAGTTGTAGATAATCGTCTTATCTTTCAAATGCCACTGGAATCGTGCAATTCTGAGCTGTATTGAGGAAGTTATGGCCGTTTAAGTGAAGGCTGCGCAGAGGTTTTAAGTCCGAGGATGACTTGGTCATTTACTCGACCTTTGCTTATTTAATCCCCAAATGTGCACGACTTTGGGTCTCTCCTCCTCTCTTTTCTGGTCCAGCCCCCCTTTTGTATGTGTTTTGGGTGGAGGAGGTGATGGTGGTGGAGAAGAAGATCAAAAAGGAGTGGAAAAGGTGTGTTCCGCGCAGCCTATGTTGTTGTTGTGCTTTGTTATCCTCCCTTCTTAATCCATCTTCCTCAAGCTCAGGAGGAAGCCCCTCATTGTTTTCCCCTCCCCTTTGGACATATATTATATATCGCCGCCCCCCATGTGTTTGTTGTAATGCCACATTGAAGAATCTCTACACTCGAAGAGCAAGGAAGAGGCGGTGGTTGCGGTGGTTGCGGTTGGGGTAATAAAACTGGCCGAGAATTCTTTTGAATTCAAAACGTGCGCTTGCGAGCCCCTACGCCCCCCTTTCCTTTCCTTTTCCCCCCTCTCCTTTGGTGAGTTTTCCCTCTTCTTTTTGTGGTTCTTATGCATATAAGGAGTGCTTGGTTGTTGGTGGAGGTGGTGATGAAGTCTATAGGGGGTCCTCTTCCAATGTATTTATAATAACCAACATAGAAGGTGTAACTACACATGTTGTTTGTAAGGAGGTGCGGGGCGTCGGGGGTGTTGGCACCAACTTAAAAGGTGGAGCAGCGGTGTGCGGGCATGCCGGAGCCACGTATGGACCTCCCGCTCTCCTCGGTTGGGTTCAGCCATCTCTTTTGTAGCTGGTGAGAAGGGGTAGAGAAAGGGAAAGCTCCATTGCCTTGTGTTGTTGTTGCCCCAACAGATGTGTGCATGGAATTCCATTCTTCTGAAAGGGCTGAAGAGGGAGAAGCACATGCTCAAGTTTTATGTGTTGTATTACAATAGTAGGCGTGCATGAGGTGCTCGCATGCGTGCGGAGTGCGCGGGAAGCGTGCATGAGATCATTCAACACGTACAATACATATGCTCGCATTCATTATTAATATGCGTGCGGAGTGCGCGGGAAGCGTGCATGAGGTGCTCGCATGCGTGCGGAGTGCGCGGGAAGCGTGCATAAGGTGCTCGCATGCGTGCGGAGTGCGCGGGAAGCGTGCATGAGGTGCTCGAGGGTGTGCTTGACGTTGTTCGATGCGTGCGGAGTGTGCGGGCATCCAAAATATGCGTGCACCACATATAACCTGAGGTGCTCAAGGGCGTGCTTAGCCTTGCCCAATGCGTGCGGAGTGCGTGGGAAGCATGCACGAGGTGCTCGAGGACGTGCTTGACGTTGTTTGATGCGTGCAGGGTGCATGGGCAGCGTGCACGGGGTACTCGAGGGCGTGCTTGCGGTGCTCAGACACGTTCGGAGTGCTTCGTGGTGTTGAGCAGCTTGTTATAGCCAAATGCAACCATGGGATGATCCTTGGCGGATTGATTTCAGGCTTCGGATTCAACTCGTCGCTCTCTTGCATTTCGCGAGCCGTGCGCTCGTTAGGTGAGTGGTTCGATCCAACACTTCGGGACGCGCTCGATGCACGTAGTCGTGCACCGCACGTCCTTGGGGCATCTTAACCCCTAAATATGCTAGATATTTGCATGTTAGGGTGGTATAGCTCGTATACTGCGTAGAACCCCTATTCTACCCTATACTTGCTTATATATGCATTCATGTTTGAATAATGTGTTTTCATGTGCCCCTTGTGTTTTGGGCATATATTTTCGAATGAGTGTATGGATGTATAGAATATGCATGCCTTAGGTAGTATTGTAATACTCCTCCCCATATATGAGTAATATCCAGCATGTTAAACCTTGGGTTAATAACCGAATGCGTGCTAATATTTTTCCCTTATGATTAGACTGGACGAATGGTGTAGTTGTTGCACCCATCTGTTGGGGCAAAACTATGACCAGCCTTTCCGGAGAGGATGAGACTTTCCCTCTCTCTCGCCCTCCCTCTTTGCGCAAACTGAGTAAGTAGATGTAGTTCCTACTAGACTCAGGTGCGCTTGAGAAAATTAGCATGCACCGATTAGTGCGCGAGATCGCGCTTGACCCTTTCCTCTCAAGTTGGTGATAACCAACGAATGCTATGATGTATTTTGTGTGATTGTATGATTATGGCCTTATAAGCATGTTTAAGTGGGTCATACCTTGTATGCATATTGTATGATTTGTTGTTTATATGTAAATCCATGTTAGGGAGTACCCCTATATTATATATATATATATTATTGTGCATGTGGCACATATTATCATGTTATGATTCTCCTTATATATATATATATATATGTGCATGTTAACTAATTTGGCCTATTCGTAATAGGCGAGGGTATGACCCGCGGTCGGGTCGTACCCTATTAGTTAAAGCGCTAGCGATGTAATCACCCTTGCATCCGAGTGATGCATTCGTATCGAATTCTGAAGAATTCATCGAGGCCTCGGTTTTGTTAAACCGATACGGCTACGATAGTAACTTGGGCCTACCCGTGCCAGGCGTGTGTCTGAACCGCCTATTGGGTTATGCCCCTGGCTTTTCTACACGAGTGTAGAGATAGTCCTCGCGTTCGAGTGACGCCTCCATGTGGGAATACAAGAGTATTCGATATCATCGATATATGTGTGTAAGTAGGGTGTTGTTGAGGGTGTGGTGGGCCAATACTCAACCTATCAGGGTAGTTGGCTTTCCCATAGGGTTCGCATTGCGAACGCAAGGTGCTTCCTCCTGACATCGTCATGAGTCGAAGCTACCCGACATAGAAGCTGTCCTGTAGGGTGCCACCACTTGTAGGTGCTACCGATGCGTACCGCGGTACACATCTAGGGAATGTACTGATCGTGGAAGGCCGACAGGTAGAGGCTGCACGGGAGAGAGCTACCAAGTGATATTTCGGGCTTCAAGTCGTTCTCCCCTTCGTCGGATCCGTGTTGAAGCTGCCCGGCTCGTAGTTGTCCTGTGGGGTGCTCCCAGACGTATTTATGACACCTATTGGTGCGCCCATATGGTAGAGATAGCGGTCATGGAGAGGCTACCAGGTAGAGGCTCCCCGGGAGAGGGCTACCGGATGACGATGGGTGTAGAGCAACTGAGTTCGTTTCAAAAGTCCCTAGTCACCCCTCCGGGGGCTAGGGTGAGGATGAGTTGTTGTCACGTCGCCACGTGACCCAAATACCCATCGAGTATACTCTGGGTTTGTTACTTCTGACGCTTGAGGTATCGAAGTATATCTCTACCTCGTAGCAGATGGATGCGTTGTGTCTCGTTAACCAGTAACACGTGGTGTTATGGTTAACCCTCGTTTGTCCCCGGGTCTCTTTGGAGCTCCCCTTCGGGGTCGGGGCGATGAATGTGTTAAGTCACGTCGCTACGTGACCCATTGGTTTGTTCACCCGTTCCCATATTGGTTGGGTCTGGTTAAGTATCGATGTTGAGAGATATCGATAACAACTATCTCTATGTAGATGATCACAATAGTGTTGTTTAGACCAGTAATTCCGCGTCTCCTTGACAAACGGTATGGTCTCTCCCCAAGAGTCCCAAGAGTCTCCCTTCGGGAGTGAGGGTGTGGGTGAGACGGGTTGCACCGCCGTGTGACCCTACTATTCATTGGGTTTCAACCCATGTCTTTCCTTGAAAGGAAATTGCCTTAACAATAAATTGTTATAGTGGTGTTCGGTTTCCGACCACTCACTGAGCTTGTAGCTCACCCCTCGCATACTGTTTCTTTTACAGGGGCGTTGTTGGGCGTGGAGCTGGAGTTTCCCTTTGGCGTGGTCTTGCGTGAGTGGAAACATTCTGTCCGGCGGATTGGCGAGTGCGAGGCTGTCAGCAGTCCTAGAGTCTTGTGTATTGGTAATTCGTGCGTGTGGCACTTGTTGTATTTTATTGGCTAGACTTGGCTCTCACAGGACAGTGATTGTGTATTCGAGTCTGTAATAATATTTTCGGTTTACAGACTTATTGATAGTTTATGCTTCCGCTTTTCAGTTGTATTATCAGTTGTCATTGCTTCATTAGCCTTGTGTGTTGTTTATTGGAGTCGTTGTTGACCTCTTGTTTATGATAGCTGATATTATATTATTGCCACGTCTCAGGGACGGCCGCCCTGGGGCGTGACACAAGACTCTAGGACTGCTGACAGCCTCACACTCGCCAATTCACCAGATGGGATGCTTTCACGCCGCAAGACCACGCCACAAGGAAGGTCCAGCTCCACGCTCAACAACGCCCCTGTAAAAGAAACAGTTCGAGAGTGGTGAGCTTACAAGCTCAGTGGGTGGCTGGACATCAAACACCATTTCATCAATCTAATACTAAGGCAATTTCCTTTCCAGGAATATATGGGTGGAAACCCAATGGATAATAGGGTCACGCGGCGGAGCAACCAACCTCACCCTCACCCTCACTCCCAAAGGGAGACTCTTGGGACTCTTGGGGAGAGACCATACCGTTTGTCAAGGAGACGCGGAATTACTAGTCTACACAATACTATTGGATAATCAACATAGAGATAATTGCTCATTGATGTCTCTCAACATCGATACTAAACTGGACCCAACAACTAAGGGAATGGATGAATAAACGAATGGGTCACGTAGCAACGTGACTTCAACACATCCCCTGCCCCCGCCCCGGAAGGGAAACTCCAGGGAGACCCGGGGAGAAACAAGGGTTAACCATAACACCTTTCGTTACTGGTTAACGAGGCATAACGTGTCCATCTGCTACGAGGAAGAGAAATACTTCGATACCTTAAGCATTAGGAGCAGCATACCGAGAGTAAACTCGATGGGTGAAAGGGTCACATGATGACGTGACAACAACTCATCCTATCCCCCGGAGGGGTGACCCTAGGGACTTTTGGAACAAACTTAGTTGCTCTACACCCTTCGTCATCCGGTAGCCCTCTCCCGGGGAGCCTCTACTTGGTAGCCTCTCAATGACTGCTATCTCTACCATATGGGCGCACCAACAGGTGTCGTGAATAGCGTCTGGGAGCACTCCGCAGTACAGCTACAATCAGGGCAGCTTCGACACAGATCCGATGAAAGGGAGAATGACCTCAGGCTCGCAATATCACTCGGTAGCCCTCTTCCGCGCAGCCTCTACCTGTCGGCCTTCCACGATTAGTACTTCCACCAGATGTGTACTGCGATACGCATTGGTAGCACCTACAAGTGGTGGCACCATACTAGACAACTTCTATCTTGGGTATCTTCGACTCACGACGGTGTCAGGAGGAAGCACCCTGCGTTCGCAATGCGAACCCTATGGGAAAGCCAACTACCTTTGGTACATATATTATATATCGATGATATCGAATACTCTTGTATTCCCACACGAGGCATCACTCGGACGCAAGGACTATCTCTACACTCGTGTAGAAAAGCCAAGGGCATAACCCAATAGGCGGTTCATACATACGCCTAGCACAAGTAGGCCTAACTATATGCCATAGCTATCGGTTTAATAAAACTGATGCAACGAAGAATTCTTTTGAATTCAAAACGGATGCATCACTCGCATGCAAAGGGAGCGATTACATCGCTAGCGCTTAACTAATGAGGTACAACCCGATAGCGGGTCGTACCCACGCCTACCACGGATAGGCCCGATAGTTGTAACAAGCGCATATATATATATATATATAT
This sequence comes from Acorus calamus, assembly GCA_030737845.1. Taxonomy (NCBI): domain Eukaryota; kingdom Viridiplantae; phylum Streptophyta; class Magnoliopsida; order Acorales; family Acoraceae; genus Acorus; species Acorus calamus. The sequence goes on from CM060860.1 coordinate 20,241,708, forward strand.
ATATATATATATATATATATATATATATATATAAAGGAGAATCATAACGTAGTTATATGTGCCACATGCACGATAATATATATAAAATTAACTATAGGGGGTCCTCCCTAACATGATTATTCATAATAACCAACATAGCATACAAAGCATGGCCTAACTACACATGCTTACAAGAGCATTAATCAGACAAACACATAAGATAACGACCTAACATGTGTTGGATATCACCAACTTAAAAGGGAAGGGTCAAGCACAGTTTCGTGCACTAACAGGTGCATGCCGATAATCCTAAGCGAACTTGAGTTAACTAAGAATCGCATCTTCTTACTCAGTTTATGCAAAGAGGGAGGGCGAGAGAAAGGGAAAGCCTCATCCTCTCTGGAAGCTGGTCATAGCTTTGCCCCAACAGATGGGTGCAACAACTATACCACGTCCTCCATTCTTCTGACCAGGGAATATTAGTTATGCGTCCGGTTATTAACCCAGGATTAAACATGCTGGATATAATTAATATAGTGGGGGTAGTATTACAATAGTACCTAAGGCATGCCATATTCTAATACATCCATACACAATTCGGAATATACATGCCAAAACACGGGGGCGCATGAAAACACGATCATTCAACACGAATACAATACATATGCAAATACGAACATTCATGATTAATATGATACGTAGGCACGTACATGGTAGAATAGGGGGTTCTACCCAGTATACGAGCCTTACAGTCCTAGCATGCAATATCTAACATATTTGGGGTGCAAAGATGCCCCGTGTATGCGCGATGCACGACTACGTGCATCGAGGGCATCTCGAAGGGTTGGATCGAACCACTCACCAATACCCGAGTCGTCGCGCACTCCATTCGACGAGATCTAAAAGGCAAGGGCATCCAAAATATGAGTACAACCACATATAACCTGTTAGGCCTGCGTCATTTAGAGTCCTAATTTTGATCGGAGTCGCTAAAATTTTGTTTTGTACTGCCCATAAAATTTTCATTGAATTCCGATAACGTTTTTGGAATTATGCAGTTTCGATTGGTATTCGGATTTGATTTTGTTAAAATCCAAGATGAAGAGGTAAAAATCCGATATTATCATGATATGTTCAGTTTTGAGCTAGCTTCCATACAGAAGTGGAATTAGATCAACTGGATTCATGTATCAAAAGTTATGGGTATTTTTCCGGTTATATCCCGAGATGAGAAATCCTGGCAGCAACCCTGTATGCGTGCTTGTCTAAGTTTTAGGCATTACTAGTTAATTCTAAGTGTTTGTATGTGGTCATACTCATAATCTTGATACCCTTACCTTGCAGACCGGGTATCGGTGAGTGGTTTGATTCCAACCCTTCCGAGAGCGCTCGATGCACACAGTCGTGCTTCGCGCTTCCGTGGGGCTTTAATTGCACCCTAAATTTGTTAGATATCATGCATGCTAGGTTGTATAGCTTGTATATTGTGTAGAACCCCCTATTCTACCTTATACTTGCCTATGTATTGTATAGAATATGGCATGACTTAGGTAGTTTTGTTTGAAATACTAGACCTATTATTAGACATATCGAGCATGTTTAAACTTGGGTTAACAATGGGGTACATGCATAATATTCATTTGATTTAGGACTTGAGAGTGTGGTATAGTTGTTGCACCTATCTTGTTGGGGCAAAACTATGACCCGGTTCAACAGAGGATGAGGCATTCCCTCTCTCTCGCCCTCCCTCTTTTCGCGAATTGAGTGAGTAGATGTAGTTCCTACTTGACTCTGGTTTGCTTGTAATTATTGGCATGCACCTATTGTTGCGCGGATCGCGCTTAACCCTTCCCTTCTAAGTTGGTGCTATCCAACGCATGTTAGGTTGTAACTTGTGTGTTTGCTTGATTGATACCATGTATGCATGTTTATGCAGGCCATCCTTGGGAAATAATTGTATGTTGTATATATATGTTAGTATGGCCATGATTCTTGCCTAATGTGTTAGACAAGTGTATGACCTCTTGTGGGGTCATACCATGACATTGACACTTAGAATAAAATGTCTTCCCCGCATCTGAGTTATGCGCCCTGGAGGGAATTCATGAGAATTCGTTGCGTTTAATCGGCATCTGATGACCGATGACAACAGATCCAAGAGGATCGTATCCACGAGTGTCGATCGTTCTCATTCGTTGGCTCCATGTAGAGACTGCCCGGCATAGCAGAGTCCGATGAGGTGCTCCCAGGTACTACTCAGGACGCGTGTTGGTGTGCCCATACGGCCGAGTTAGCAGTCATGGGAGGCTACCCGGTAGAGGCCAGAACCTTGTGAGGTGCTCCTAGGTACTATCCACTATGCTTGTTGGTGTGCCCATATAGCAGAGATAGTGGACGTAGGAGGCTACCAGGTAGTAGAGGCCACACCGGGAGAGACTATCGGATGACGAGCGGTGTAGAACAGTCGACCTCTTCCCCAAAATTCCTATGTCACCATGTGAGGGTGAGGGTGAGGGTGAGGGTGTTGTTGAGGGTGTGGTGGGCTCGAGTTGATACTCAACCTATCAGCTTGTGTAGTTGGCTTTCCCATAGGGTTTGCATTGCGAACATGGAGTGGTTCCTCCCAATATCGTCATATTCCGAAGCCCTAGCGTTGAAGCTGTCCTGACAGAGGACTCCCACTTGTAGGTACTCCTGATGCATTCAGTAGATGTACTGATCATGGGAGTGTACCAGGTACAGGCTACATGACGGTGGGCAACCGGATGATATTGTGAGCATGAATGGTTCTCCCCTTCGTCGGATCTGTGTTGAAGCTGCCTAGGTTCAAGCCGCCCTGTAGGTACCATCGATGCGCTCGACAATGTACTGACCGTGGTTTGCTCCAGGTAGAGGCTGCCCGGGAGAGCGCTACCGGATGATGAACGGTGTAGAACAGCAAGTTTTGTCCTCTAAGTCCCTAGGTACACCCCTGCAGGGGCAAGGGTGAGGGCGAGTGTGTGTTGTAGTCACGTCGTCACGTGACTCCTATACCCATCGAGTATACTCTGGGTATGCCGCTCCTAACGCTTGAGGTATCGAAGTATATCTCTACCACGTAGCGGATGGACCCGTTGTAACTGTTACGCAGTAACACCAAGTGTTATGGTCAACAATTATTCCTCCCTGCCAATCCCAAAAGCCTCCCTTTTGGGAGTGAGGGTGAGGTCAGGGTATGGTCGCACTGCCGTGTGACCTTGTTAACCGTTGGGTTTCTACCCATGCTTTTCCGTGGTTAGGAATTTGCCTTGGTGTTGAATTGTTGTGTTGGTGTTTGGTTTCTGGCCACTCACTAAGCTTGTAGCTCACCCCTCGCGTATTGTTTCTTTTGCAGGGGCGTTGTTGGGCGTGGAGTTGGAGCTTCCCTGTGGCATGGTCTTGCGTGCGTGGAAGCATCCTGTCCGAAGGAATGGCGAGTGCGAGGCTGTCGGGAGTCCTAGAGCCATGTGTTTGTAAATCGTGCGTGTTGTACCAGTTGTATTTTATTTGGGCTAGGCTTGGCTCTCACAGGACAGTGCCCGGCAGCCCCCGCGCGCAGCCCCAGCACCCCGCGCGCGCACGCTCCCGGGCGGCCCCGCGCGAGCTCCGCGCGCACCTGGGCGCCTACACCCGCGCACACGGCCGCGCGCGCGTGCCGGCATGCAGACCCGCGCGCCCAGTCCCCCAAACCCTCTCCCATGCCCCCCACATGCACCCAAACCCAAACACCTCACATGCAAGCCTTCCCAAGCACCCTATTATGCATAAAAACCACCAAAAGAAGAGGAAAAATTCACCCAAATGAGAGGGGGAGCGAAGGGGGAGATGTAGGCGCTCGCAAGCGCACCCTCGACCACCTCGCCACCACCACCACAACTACCACCTCTTCCACTGTTTCTCTTCTTCTTGGGTGGTCCGAAAGGGAGGGGAAAACCAGTGAGGTAGACCATTGGAGGGCTAGGGGAGGAGGAGAGGGAGGAGAAACATCAACACACACCAACCTTGATCATCTTCTTCTTCAAGCACAACCACTTCCAAGCACTCCTTCTACCTTCTTCCAGACCTAGGCATAAACACAAACACTTGGGGGCTGAACCAAAAAGGGAGGGGAAACCACTACACACCTTCTTTTTCTCCATTTTGTGCTTCTTCTTCTCCATCACCCACAGTTCCTCCACCCAAAACACACACAGATGGGGCTGGACCAGAGAGCAAAAGAGGGGAGAAAGAGAGTCCAAGGTCGTGCACTTGGGGGATTTATAGCCAAAAGAGGGATGAAATGACCAAGCCGTCCTCGGACTAAAAACTCTGGACCGCCTTCACTAGAACGGCCATAACTTCTACAATACAGCTCCGAATTGCACGATTCCAATGCCATTGGAAAGCCAAGAAGATTATCTACAACTTGCATGCCACCAAGATTCCTCATCTTCGGGGTATACTCGGAAATATACCCATAACTTTTGATACGCAAATCCGGTTGATCCAATTCTACTTTTGTATGAAAGCTAGCTCAAAGCTGAACATCTCATGAGAATATCATATTTAAACCTCTTCATCTTTGAATTTAACAAAATCAAATCTGAATACAAATCAAAACTGCATAATTCCAAAATGTTATCGGAATTAAATGATAATTTTCTAGGCAGTACTAAACAGTACAAGGACCCATAATATGCAATTATATTTTCAATTAGAGTACTCAAGCTCTAGTGGATAGCTAAAAACCAAAATTTTAGCGACTCCGTTCGAAAAAATAAGACTCTAAATGACACAGGCCTATAGGGGTGGTGGTTGAAAAGATTGTGCCTGGTTAAAAAATTGGGGTATGGGTAAAAAAATGGTGCCTAGTTCAAAAAAATGGGTTCTCTATCGAAAATGTTGTCAATGTCAAAAAAGTGTTATCTACGTATGTGTATGGTGTTCAGGTTGAGAAAATACTACCTGATCTGAAAATATTGGCTGGGTCAAAAAACTGCAGTCTCAGTAGAAAAAGTTGCATGCGTCGAGAAATGCAGTCTCGGTTGAAAAATGATGCCTGGTCCTAAAAAATGAGAGTCTCTATCGAAAATATTTTTTCAATCGAAAATATGGAGTGTGGGTCGAAAATGACGCGTGTGTCCAAAAATGGAGCACGGTTCAAAAAATGGGGTGCACGACGAAAAATGTTGTTTAGGTCAGAAAATGATGTCTCGGTCGAAATATGTTGTTTGGGTCTAGAAAGTGGGTTCTTTGTCGAAAAATAGTGTCTCGATTAAAAAGTGGAGTCTTGATAGGAAAAATGTGTGCTTGTTGAAAAAAATAAGTGTCAATTCAAAAATGATGTTTGGAACAAAAAAAAATGGAGTCTGTGTCGAAAATATTGTCTCGGTCAAAAAAAAGTTGTCTGGGTGAAAAATGGAGTCTAGTTGAATAAATATTCCCGATACGAAAAAATGCTATCTATATCTAAAAAATGGTGTCTGAGTAAAAAAAAATGGACTCTGGGTCGAAAATTCTGTGTGAGACGAAAAATGTGGTTTGGGTATAAAATTTGTTTTCTAGGTTGAAAAATGGTGTGAAAAATGTTGTCCATGTCGAAAAAATGTTATCTGCGTATAAGAATGGTGTTTAGGTCAAAAAAACAGGGCTTGGTTTGAAAATATTGGTTGGGTCGAAAAAATACAATCTCAGTCGAAAATGCTGTATGGGTCGAAAAATGCAGTCTCTGTTGAAAAATGATGCCTCGGTCAAAAAATGAGCGTCTTTGTCGAAAATATAGTTTGGATCAAAAAATGGGGTCTCAGTTAGAATAAATGGTGTGTCAGTCGAGAAAATGATGACGGCGTTGCTAAATGTTGTATGTTTCAAAAAAAATGGAGTATAGGACGAAAAACGGGGTGTGCGTCCAAAAATGTTGTCCGGGTCAAAATATTGTGTCTAGGCCGAAAAATGGAGTTCGGCTAAAAAATAGGAGTATGTATCGAAAATACTGTACGGGTCGAAAAATAATTTCTATACAGACAAAATGCTAAATGTTGTATAATACGAGAAAATGAAGTCCACGTCAAGAAAATGGTATATGAATAAAAAAAATACTCTGGGTCAAAAAATGTTGTGTGGGTCGGTTTTTTCAGTCCAAAAATGGTGTCTTGTTCGTAATGTGGTGTGGCGGTCGAAAAGATTGTGCCTAGCTCAAAAATTGGGGTATGGGTCGAAATATGTCATCTCGGCTGAAAAATTATATCGGGGGTCAAAAAATGGTGCCTGGTTCAAAAGAATGGGTTCTCTATCAAAAATGTTGTCAATGTAGAAAAAATGTTATCTGCTTATGAGAATGGTGTTCAGGTCGAGAAAATACTACCTGATATGAAAATATTGGCTAGGGTAAAAAACTGTTGTCTCAGTCAAAAAAGTTGTATGCGTCAAGAAATGCAGTCTCGGTTGAAAAATGATGCCTGGGCCTAAAAAATGAGTCTATCGAAAATATTGTTAGGATCGAAAATATGGAGTGTGGGTCGAAAATGATGCGTGGGTCAAAAAATGGAGCCCAGTTTGACAAATGGGGTGCGTGTAGAAAAATGTTGTTTATGTCAGAAAATGATGTATGGGTCGAAAATCGTGTCTCGGTTAAAAAATGGAGTCTCGGTTGGAAAAATGTGTGCGCGTTGAAAAAATAAGTATCAATTCGAAAATGATGTTTGGGACAAAAAAATGGAGTCTGTGTCGAAAATATTGTCTCGGTCGAAAAAAAGTTGTCTGGGGAAAAATGGAGTCTAGGTTCAAAATTTTTACGCGATACGAAAAAAATGCTATCTATGTCGAAAAATGGTGTCTGAATAAAAAAAATGGAGTCTCGGTCAAAAAATGTGTGTGGGTCGAAAAATATTGTCTCGGTTGAAAATATGTTTTGTAGGTCAAAAAATGGTGTGAAAAATGTTGTCCATGTTCAAAAAAATGTTATCTGCGTATGAGAATAGTGTTTACGTCGAAAAAATAGGGCATGGTTCAAAAATATTGGTTGAGTCAAAAAATGCAGTGTCACGCCCCAGGGCGGCCGTCCCCGAGACGTGGCAAATATATAAATGATATCAGTAATCCATACACGAGGTCAAATAAATACTCCACAAGAAAAACGCAATACACAAGTAACTGACATCAAATATATACAAATGGCGGAAGCTCAAATGACTAAGTGTGTAATTCAAAGACATATTACAGACTAGAGTACACAATCAACTGTCCTGTGAGAGCCAATATATATCAATAACAGACATCAACACTCTACATACCGTGCGCAAGCACAAGTATAATACATACAATAAAAGTGGAATGCTGATAGCCTCTGACTCGCAAGACATCCAACGCGAACGCGGGTCTCCTACTCGGATGGCGCCAGGGGAGCTCTTCTCTTGGATCCGACTCAGTGTCAACTGGGGAAAAACATAAGCGAGGGGTGAGCTACAAGCTCAGTGAGTGGTCAGAAACCAAACACCAAAACCAACATTCGATCCTAAGGCAATCACCTATCAAGGAAACCATGGGTAGAAACCCAACGGTTAACAAGGTCACACGGCGGTGCAACCATACCTCGTCCTCGCCCTAGCCCCCACAGGGGTGAGCCTAGGGACTTGAAGGACAAAACTTTCTGTTCTACACCGTTCGTCATCTGGTAGCGCTCTCCCGGGCAGCCTCTACCTGGAGCCGGCCACGGTCAGTACACTGTCGACAGCGTCGATGGTACCTACAGGTGGGGGTCCACCCAGGGCGGCTCGTACCTAGGAAGCATCAACATGGATCCGACGAAGGGGAGAACGATTCATGCTCGCAATATCGTCCGGTGGTCCACCCTCGCGTAGCCTCACCTGGTACACTCCCATGATCAGTACATCCGCCGAATGCATCGGGAGTACTTACAAGTGGGAGTCCTCTGTCAGGGTAGCTTCAACATCTGGGCCACGACATGCGACGATATTGGGAGGAACCACTACTTGTTCGCAGCGCGAACCCCATGGGAAAACCTACTACACAAGCTGGTGGGTCGAGTATCAACTCGAGCCCACCCCACTCACGCCAATACCCTCACCCTCACCCCGACGGGTGACATAGGATCTTGGGAGCAATACCCTCACCCTCACTCCGACGGGTGACATAGGATCTTGGGAAATTACACGAACTGGCAGATCGAACCAACGCTGACCCACCACACCCTCACCCTCACCCCCTCCTCGGGGTGACATAGGCTCTTGGGGAAGAGGTCGATTGTTCTACTCCACTCGTCTTCCGGTAGTCTCTCCCGGTGTGGCCTCTACTACCTCGTGCACAGGGTTCAGGCCTCTACCGGACTAGTCTCCCAAGACCGCTACCTCAGCTGTATGGGCACACCAACACGCGTCATGAGTAGTATCTGGGAGATCTCCACCGGACTTTACTACGCCGGGCAGTCTCTACTCGGAGCCGACGAAGGAAAGAACACTCGACACTCGCGAATACGATCCCTATGGATCCGTCATCATCGGTTATCAAACACCGATAAGCGCAATGAATTCTCATGAATTCCCTCCAGGGCGCATAACTCAGATGCGGGGAAGACATTTTATTCTAAGTGTCAAAGGCATGGTATGACCCCATAGGAGGTCATACACTTGTCTAATCTCATTAAACAAGGCTCATGGCCCAAATAGGCATATACAGAATATGCAATTAATTACCCAGGGATAACTTACTTAAACATGCTTACGAGGGCATAATAAATATTCAATCACATAAGTACGACTTAAGCAGGCGTTGGATATCACCAACCCAAAGGGGAGGGTTAAGCGCGATCCGTGCGACAATAGGTGTATGCCAATAATTCCAAGTGAACCCGAGTCAAGTAGGAACTACATCTACTCACTCGGTTCGCGAAAGAAGGGAGGGCGAGAGAGAGGGAATGCCTCATTCCCTCTCGAAGCTGGTCATAGTTTTGCCCCAACAAGATGGGTGCAACAACTATACCACACCCTCGAGTACTAAATCGGGATTATTACGCATACACCCCGTTATTAACCCAAGTTAGACATGCTGGATATGTTCAATTAATAATACAGGTAGTAATTCAAACAAAATAACCTAAGTCATGCCATATTCTATACAATACATAGGCAAGTATAAGGTAGAATAGGGGTTCTACACAATATACGAGCTATACAACCTAGCATGCATGATATCTAACATATTTAGGGTGCAATTAAGGCCCCATGGAAGCGCGAAGCACGACTACGTGCACCGAGCGCTCCCGTAAGGGTTGGAATCAAACCACTCACCTAACGAGCGCACGGCTCGCGAAACGGAAGAGAGCGACGAGTTGAATCCGAAGCCTGAAATCAATCCACCAAGGATCATCCAATGGTTGCATTTGGCTATAACAAGCTGCTCGACACCACGAAGCACTCCGAACGCGTCTGAGCGCCGCAAGCACGCCCTCGAGTACCTCGTGCACGCTGCCCGCACACTCCGCACGCATCGAACAACGTCAAGCACACCTTCGAGCACCTCGTGCACGCTGCCCGCACACTCCGCACGCATCGGGCAAGGCCAAGCACGCCCTCGAGCACCCCGTGCACGCTGCCCACGCACTCCGCACGCATCGAACAACGTCAAGCACGATCTCGAGCACCTCGTGCATGCTGCCCACGCATTCCGCACGCATGCGAGCACCTCATGCACGCTTCCCGCGCACTCCGCACGCATGCGAGCACCTCATGCACGCTTCCCGCGCCTCCGCACGCATGCGAGCACGCCGAGCGCGCACCCGCAGCCCCCGCATACCTCTTATGTGATTGGGGGGGAAATGGGAGATCATGAGAGGGTAGGGGATGGAGAAGGGAAGGAACAACAACTCCTCTCACATGCACACATACTAACCTTGATTACTTCTACTTCTTGCTCCACCAACAACCAAGCACTCCTTCTTCATCTCCCTCACTTAGACATAAACACAAACACTTGGGGTGCTTGATTCCTTCACTTCCTCCATCAAGGGCTCCTTCTCCATCACCATCTCTTCCTTCTCCTCCACCCAAAACACACTTCAAAGGGCTGGACCAGAGCAAAAGAGAGCTCAAACAGAGGCTGTAGTCGTGCACATTTGGGGGTTAAATAAGCAAAGGTCGAGTAAATGACCAAGTCATCCTCGGACTTAAAACCTCTGCGCAACCTTCACTTAAACAGCCATAACTTCCTCAATACAGCTTGGAATTGCATGATTCCAGTGGCATTGGAAAGATAAGACGATTATCTACAACTTTCATGTTTACACCCAGATCAAATAACCTCTCCAGCTATTTTAAAATCTAGGCTAAACATCTTACAGGGCTGCTGCCTGGATTTCTCAACTTCGGGGTATACATGGAAAAATACCCATAACTTTTAATATACGAATCCAGTTGATCCAATTCCACTTCTATATGGAAGCTATCTCCAAACTTAACATCTCGTAATAATATCGGATTTTTTATCTCTTCATCTTGGATTTTAACAAAATCAAATCCGAATATCAATCCAAAACTGCATAATTCCAAAAACGTTATCGGAATTAAACGAAAATTTTATGGGCAGTACTAAACAGTACCAGGACCCATAATATGCAGTTATATCTTCAATCAGAGTCTTTAAACCCCAGAAGGTAGCTAAAAATCAAAATTTTAGCGACTCCGATCGAAATTAGGACTCTAAATGACACAGGTCTAACATTCTCCCCCCCCTTAGGAAATTTAGTCCTCGAAATTTAAGGAAACCCAAAGGGAAGACCGAACGTAGAAGTGTCGCCCATAGAGTCCATTGGCTCCCGAATGGTCCGGACACTAAGCTGGTGCTACCACGCACTTTAATCGAAGGAACGGTCTGGGTACGGAGCCTCTTCTCACATTGGTCCATGGTCTCGATCAACTGCTCCCCGAACGACAAATCCTGCTCGAGGATGAGCGGCTCGAACGGAATGACATGAGCAGGATCGTGGACATAATGTCTCAGCTATGAGACATTGGATGACGTCACAGGCACGAGTCAGCCACGGGGGCAAGGCTTTCATGACAGCCACCTCCCCTAATCCACTCAAGGACGAAACCGGTCCGATGGAAGGCCGACTCAACACGCCCCGAACGTCGAAACAGAGGATGCCCTTAAACCGGGACACCTCAAGCCCACATGGTCGCCCTACCCCGAAGGTAGGCTCCTGGCGACAATGACCTGCGTAGCCCTTCCAACAGTTCTAGGTGGTGCAGAGGCACGCACGAACCATCTCGGCCATCGCAAGGTCAATAAAATGACTTATGGCCCCTCCAACAGGCGCTCTACAACCGTCCCAGCACAGGGGAGGTGTAAAACTGTGCCTGTAGAGTGCCCCTTTTCCATTTCATCCGGATGCTCAAATGGCAGTCGTCTCACAGGCAGACCCCTACCCAAAGGGTGGTGCCTCATCCAACTGCCCCAAGTCGAGCACGCAGGCAATTAGCATGTCCTCCAAGGCCTAAATCGTCCTCATTGCCTGGCTGTCCACCGGTAGCGAAACGCTGTACTTAAAAGGGAGGCTCGCGCGAAAAGCCTGCCAAAGGCTGCGCCAGAACCTCGAAGTAACCCACGCGTCTCAGCCCGAAATAGCACCGACCGAAGTGCCATGAAGACGAACAATCGTGAAGGCTCAAACCCGCGTCGAAGCGTCCAGAGACTCAGTCAGTTGGATAGGGAGGAAAGTGCGGACCTAGTCAATCGGTCAATGATTACCCAGATGGCGTCGTGATCCGAACGTGACTTTTGCGAGCCCACAACGAAATTCATGATAACTCACTCCCACGTCCACTGAGGAATCTCGATGGACGAATGCATTCCAACGCGACGATCCACAACTTCGCCTGAGGGCATGCCAACCAACATTCCTCACGAAGGCTACCTCAGAACAGCCCACGGAGGCCCAATAAAACATTTGAGATCATTGTAGGCATCTGGCGCATTCGTCTACCCCGACGGCAGTACCCAAAATTCGTAGTGCCCGAACGGTCACGAAAGGCCAACTAAAGAATGCCCAACCCCCGGATCTCCAAATAGGGTACCTTGCGCGAAAATCGATCAACAGAAAGACGCTAGCTCCCAAAGCTGGTCAAAACAGATCATCAATTCGCGGCAAGAGGTACATGACCTTCAACCCCAATGGGGAGATCAAAATAATTCATGGGACGATTAAGTCCAAATCTGCTCCTCGAGCAAGGTTGACGCTCATGATGACTCTTACACGCTGGGTAAGCCGCTCGATCGCACTTAATCCGCAAGACACGCAATAGGAGGTCGTCGATTCCTGACAACGCCTCAGCGACGTCATCTACCTGATATGGCGGTCGAGTCCCATCACGAACACTTAGCGTCACGTCTCTTCATTTACGACCCATGTGGGGCAAAACGCGACAGTACCTCAAACAGTGCTTCACATGCCGCCACCTACAGGTCGCCCAACTATAACCGTTGGAACTCCAGCATCATGCACTCAATGGGCAGATTCATCATGGGGAGTCCAAGCTCTCGACATCATCCAGTAGCACTCTCCCGGTGTGGCCACTACCTGATAGCCTCCTAGGTCCCTATCTCTGCTATATGGGCACACCAACAAAGCGTTGTGGACAGTTCCTAGGGGCACCTCACAGGACTCTGGCCTCTACCGGATAGCCTCCCACATCCACTACCTCGGCCGTATGGGCACACCAACACGCGTCACGAGTAGTACCTGGGAGCGCCTCACCCGACTCTGCTACACCGGGCAGCTACTATGCACGATGATATATCGAAGCGACTCCATATGTCACTATGGAACCCTAGTCCATAAGCTATCGCCCACTAAGCTGCAACAAGATGCACTCAATCCCGATCATATCCATCACCACCCGCCATCGCACCTTCCAAGTGAGGAAAAATCCCTCATCAATTGATGCTTCAAAGGTATTCCTTGACTGGGAAAAGAACCTCGGGAGGGCCTCATGAGGTCCCGATATAGGATATCCCGACAACCAAACAAGGAACACGGAGTACCCTAGCCCGGGTCTCAACGCTGACCCTGCAAGGCCCCTTATCCTGAGTAGGAAGGCTAGAAGAAGACATCACCCCTTAATGGATACTACACCACATCCTCAACTCTTGAAACTGGTGCCACACTCAAACTCTATGGTATACCCCTGATAAACAGAACGGAGGAGAATACGGTCTCCAACCGATACATGGGGTATCTCTGGCACCACTGGTGGACCTACCGCTAAGGGTATCTACGGGATCGCCACGCGGGCCGCCCGCAGCTCCTGGATCTCTCGCGCCTGCTCAGCCAACGCTCCAGTCTATGCCTCCAGTGCTCTAGCCTGAGTGTCCAGAAGATCCGCCATCTCAGCTTTAGCTCGCGCCCACGCTGGAGGCATCCCGCGCAAGTCCTGGCCCAACAGCCGAGAACTCTCAAGTAGACTCCTCGCCTCCGATAGGTTCGTAAACCTCCGAAGCCCGAGGGTGACCACGTCCACGCGCCCGTCTCCGAGGAGGCATATCAGCAACTAAGGAACCAGCACTAGGATCAGAATACTCGTCTCGAAATCCTAGGACTCATCTCAAAGAAAACAATTGGCTCTGACAGGACATAGCTCTGATACCAACTTTTGTCACGCCCCAGGGCGGCCGTCCCCGAGACGTGGCAAATATATAAATGATATCAGTAATCCATACACGAGGTCAAATAAATACTCCACAAGAAAAATGCAATACACAAGTAACTGACATCAAATATATACAAATGGCGGAAGCTCAAATGACTAAGTCTGTAATTCAAAGACATATTACAGACTAGAGTACACAATCAACTGTCCTGTGAGAGCCAATATATATCAATAACAGACATCAACACTCTACATACCGTGCGCAAGCACAAGTATAATACATACAATAAAAGTGGAATGCTGATAGCCTCTGACTCGCAAGACATCCAACGCAACGCGGGTCTCCTACTCGGATGGCGCCAGGGGAGCTCTTCTCTTGGATCCGACTCAGCGTCAACTGGGGAAAAACATAAGCGAGGGGTGAGCTACAAGCTCAGTGAGTGGTCAGAAACCAAACACCAAAACCAACATTCGATCCTAAGGCAATCACCTATCAAGGAAACCATGGGTAGAAACCCAACGGTTAACAAGGTCACACGGCGGTGCAACCATACCTCGTCCTCGCCCTAGCCCCCACAGGGGTGAGCCTAGGGACTTGAAGGACAAAACTTTCTGTTCTACACCGTTCGTCATCTGGTAGCGCTCTCCCGGGCAGCCTCTACCTGGAGCCGGCCACGGTCAGTACACTGTCGACAGCGTCGATGGTACCTACAGGTGGGGGTCCACCCAGGGCGGCTCGTACCTAGGAAGCATCAACATGGATCCGACGAAGGGGAGAACGATTCATGCTCGCAATATCGTCCGGTGGTCCACCCTCGCGTAGCCTCACCTGGTACACTCCCATGATCAGTACATCCGCCGAATGCATCGGGAGTACTTACAAGTGGGAGTCCTCTGTCAGGGTAGCTTCAACATCTGGGCCACGACATGCGACGATATTGGGAGGAACCACTACTTGTTCGCAGCGCGAACCCCATGGGAAAACCTACTACACAAGCTGGTGGGTCGAGTATCAACTCGAGCCCACCCCACTCACGCCAATACCCTCACCCTCACCCCGACGGGTGACATAGGATCTTGGGAGCAATACCCTCACCCTCACTCCGACGGGTGACATAGGATCTTGGGAAATTACACGAACTGGCAGATCGAACCAACGCTGACCCACCACACCCTCACCCTCACCCCCTCCTCGGGGTGACATAGGCTCTTGGGGAAGAGGTCGATTGTTCTACTCCACTCGTCTTCCGGTAGTCTCTCCCGGTGTGGCCTCTACTACCTCGTGCACAGGGTTCAGGCCTCTACCGGACTAGTCTCCCAAGACCGCTACCTCAGCTGTATGGGCACACCAACACGCGTCATGAGTAGTATCTGGGAGATCTCCACCGGACTTTACTACGCCGGGCAGTCTCTACTCGGAGCCGACGAAGGAAAGAACACTCGACACTCGCGAATACGATCCCTATGGATCCGTCATCATCGGTTATCAAACACCGATAAGCGCAATGAATTCTCATGAATTCCCTCCAGGGCGCATAACTCAGATGCGGGGAAGACATTTTATTCTAAGTGTCAAAGGCATGGTATGACCCCATAGGAGGTCATACACTTGTCTAATCTCATTAAACAAGGCTCACGGCCCAAATAGGCATATACAAAATATGCAATTAATTACCCAGGGATAACTTACTTAAACATGCTTACGAGGGCATAATAAATATTCAATCACATAAGTACGACTTAAGCAGGCGTTGGATATCACCAACCCAAAGGGGAGGGTTAAGCGCGATCCGCGCGACAATAGGTGTATGCCAATAATTCCAAGCGAACCCGAGTCAAGTAGGAACTACATCTACTCACTCGGTTCGCGAAAGGAGGGAGGGCGAGAGAGAGGGAATGCCTCATTCCCTCTCGAAGCTGGTCATAGTTTTGCCCCAACAAGATGGGTGCAACAACTATACCACACCCTCGAGTACTAAATCGGGATTATTACGCATACACCCCGTTATTAACCCAAGTTAGACATGCTGGATATGTTCAATTAATAATACAGGTAGTAATTCAAACAAAATAACCTAAGTCATGCCATATTCTATACAATACATAGGCAAGTATAAGGTAGAATAGGGGTTCTACACAATATACGAGCTATACAACCTAGCATGCATGATATCTAACATATTTAGGGTGCAATTAAGGCCCCATGGAAGCGCGAAGCACGACTACGTGCACCGAGCGCTCCCGTAAGGGTTGGAATCAAACCACTCACCTAACGAGCGCACGGCTCGCGAAAACGGAAGAGAGCGACGAGTTGAATCCGAAGCCTGAAATCAATCCACCAAGGATCATCCAATGGTTGCATTTGGCTATAACAAGCTGCTCGACACCACGAAGCACTCCGAACGCGTCTGAGCGCCGCAAGCACGCCCTCGAGTACCTCGTGCACGCTGCCCGCACACTCCGCACGCATCGAACAACGTCAAGCACACCTTCGAGCACCTCGTGCACGCTGCCCGCACACTCCGCACGCATCGGGCAAGGCCAAGCACGCCCTCGAGCACCCCGTGCACGCTGCCCACGCACTCCGCACGCATCGAACAACGTCAAGCACGATCTCGAGCACCTCGTGCATGCTGCCCACGCATTCCGCACGCATGCGAGCACCTCATGCACGCTTCCCGCGCACTCCGCACGCATGCGAGCACCTCATGCACGCTTCCCGCGCCTCCGCACGCATGCGAGCACGCCGAGCGCGCACCCGCAGCCCCCGCATACCTCTTATGTGATTGGGGGGGAAATGGGAGATCATGAGAGGGTAGGGGATGGAGAAGGGAAGGAACAACAACTCCTCTCACATGCACACATACTAACCTTGATTACTTCTACTTCTTGCTCCACCAACAACCAAGCACTCCTTCTTCATCTCCCTCACTTAGACATAAACACAAACACTTGGGGTGCTTGATTCCTTCACTTCCTCCATCAAGGGCTCCTTCTCCATCACCATCTCTTCCTTCTCCTCCACCCAAAACACACTTCAAAGGGCTGGACCAGAGCAAAAGAGAGCTCAAACAGAGGCTGTAGTCGTGCACATTTGGGGGTTAAATAAGCAAAGGTCGAGTAAATGACCAAGTCATCCTCGGACTTAAAACCTCTGCGCAACCTTCACTTAAACAGCCATAACTTCCTCAATACAGCTTGGAATTGCATGATTCTAGTGGCATTGGAAAGATAAGACGATTATCTACAACTTTCATGTTTACACCCATATCAAATAACCTCTCCAGCTATTTTAAAATCTAGGCTAAACATCTTACAGGGCTGCTGCCTGGATTTCTCAACTTCGGGGTATACATGGAAAAATACCCATAACTTTTAATATACGAATCCAGTTGATCCAATTCCACTTCTATATGGAAGCTATCTCCAAACTTAACATCTCGTAATAATATCGGATTTTTTATCTCTTCATCCTGGATTTTAACAAAATCAAATCCGAATACCAATCCAAAACTGCATAATTCCAAAAACGTTATCGGAATTAAACGAAAATTTTATGGGCAGTACTAAACAGTACCAGGACCCATAATATGCAGTTATATCTTCAATCAGAGTCCTTAAACCCCAGAAGGTAGCTAAAAATCAAAATTTTAGCGACTCCGATCGAAATTAGGACTCTAAATGACACAGGTCTAACATGCAGTCTTAGTCGTAAATGCGGTATGGGTCAAAAAATGCAGTCTTTGTTGAAAAATGATGCCTGGGTCAAAAAAATGAGCAATTTTGTCAAAAATATAGTTTGGATCGAAAAATGGGGTCTCGATTGGAATACATGGAGTCTGTGTCAAAAATATTGTCCCGGTCGAAAAAATTTGTCTGGGTGAAAAATGGAGACTAGGTTGAAAATTTTACCCAATATGAAAAAATGGTGTATGGGTCAAAAAAATGGTGTCTGAGTAAAAAAATAGAGTCTGGAACAAAAAATTGTGTGTGGGTCGAAAAATGTTTTCTAGGTTGAAAAATGGTGTGAAAAATGTTGTCCAAGTCGAAAAAATGTTATCTACGTATCAGAATGGTGTTTAGGTCAAAAAAAGAGGGCGTGGTTCGAAAATAATGGTTGGGTAAAAAAAATGCAGTCTTAGTCGAAAATGCTGTATGGGTCAAAAAATGCGGTCTCTGTTGAGAAATGATGCCTGGGTGAAAAAAAGAGCGTCTTTGTCGAAAATATAGTTTGGATCGAAAAATGGGGACGATTGGAATAAATGGTGTGTTAGTCATAGGGGTGCAACTGGGGCGGGTTGAACCCGACCCAACCCGACTCGTGGGCGGGTTCGGGTTGGAGTTTTTTCGTGTCGGGTTCAACCCGACCCGAACCCGAACCAACACGAACCCAATTCGGGTCGAGTTCGGGTTGGGGGGTTCAACCCGTGGGCTCAACCCGAACCCGACCCCCCAGGTTAACAAATGTTATGCTGCCATAACAACATACCTATATCTAAAACCCTAAATTCCTAAAACATAATAAACAATTACACAAATTAGAGTATCACTATGTTTGTTGTGTTTGGATTAATTATTATAGATATTCACTTTTAATTATTTGTATATAAGGTTTAATTAATAATTAATTAGAGTTTGTTTTGTTGTTTATTAAATATTTTGTATGATATTTTAGGTGTTAAACCCGACCTGACCTGACCCGAAACCGACCCAAACCCGACTGAACCCGAATTCAACCCGAACCCGACCCGAACCTGCGGGTTGAGATCGGGTTCGGGTTGAACCCTTTGGGTTGAGGCCGGGTTCGGGCTCGGGTTCGGGTTGGACTCTCTGCAATGCTGGTTAATGTCGAACCCGACCCAACCCGCTCGAGTTGCACCCCTAGTTAGTCGAGAAAATGATGACGGTGTTACTAAATGTTGTCTGTTTCAAAAAAATGGAGTGTGGAATGAAAAACGGGGTGCAGGTTGATAAATAATGTCTGGGTCAAAATATTGTATCTAGGCCGAAAATGGGATCGAAGCCGAACAAATTTTGTCTGGGTGAAAAAAAGGCGTTCAGCTAAACAATAGGAGTCTGTATCGAAAATACTGTACGGGTCGAAAAAAATTTTCTAACACGACAAAATGCTAAATGTTGAATAATACGAGTAAATGTAGTCCAAGTCAAGAAAATGCTAACTGAATAAAAAAAATGGACTCTGGGTTGAAAAATGTTGTGCGGTTCGGTTTTTTCTATCCAAAAATGGTGTCTTGTTCGTAATGTGGTGTGGCGGTAGAAAAGATTGTGCTTGGTTCAAAAATTGGGGTATGGGTCGAAAAATGTCATCTCGGTCAAAAAATTATATCTTCGGTCGAAAAATGGTGTCTGGGTAAAAAAAATGTTTTCTCTGTCAAAAACGTTGTGAATGTCGAAAAAATGTTATCTGCGCATGAGAATGGTGTTCAGGTCGAGAAAATACTGCCTGATCTGAAATATTGGCTGGGTCAAAAAACTGCAGTCTCAGTAGAAAAAGTTGTATGCGTCGAGAAAAGCAGTCTCGGTTGAAAAATGATGCCTGGGCCTAAAAAATGAGTGTCTCTATCGAAAATATTGTTTGGATCGAAAATATGGAGTGTGAGTCGAAAATGATGCGTTGGTCAAAAAATGGAGCACGGTTCGAAAAATGGGGTGCGTGTCGGAAAATGTTGTTTAGGCCAGAAAATGATGTCTGGGTCGAAATATGTTGTTTGGGTCTACAAAATGGGTTCATGATCGAAAAATGGTTTCTGGGTTAAAAAATGGAGTTTCAGCAGGAAATATGTGTGCGCGTTGAAAAAATATATGTCATTCAAAAATGATGTTTGGGACAAAAAAATGGAGTCCGTGTCGAAAATATTTTCTCGGTCGAAAAAAAGTTGTATGGGTGAAAAATGGGGTCTTGGTTGAAAAATTTTACGCGATATGAAAAAATGCTATCTACGTATAAAAAATGGTGTCTGAGTAAAAAAAATGGAGTCTGGGACAAAAAATTGTGTGTGGGTTGAAAAATATAGTCTGGGACAGAAATATATTTTCTAGGTCGAAAAATGGTGTGAAAAATGTTGTCCATGTCGAAAAAATGTAATCTACGTATCAGAATGGTTGGGTTGGAAAATGCAGTCTTAGTCGAAAATATTGTGTGGGTCGAAAAATGCAGCCTCTGTTGAAAAATGATGCCTAGGTCGAAAAAATGAGCGTCTTTGTCGAAAATATAGTTTGGATCGAAAAATGGGGTCTCAGTTGGAATAAATGGTGTCAGTCGAAAAAATGATGATGGCGTTGCTAAATGTTGTCTGTTTCAAAAAATGGAGTATGTGATGAAAAACGGGGTGTGGGTCGAAAAATGTTGTCCGGGTCAAAATATTGTGTCTAGGCCAAAAAATGGGATCGAAGCCGAAGAAATTTTGTCTTGGTGAAAAAAATGGAGTTCGGCTAAAAAATAGGAGTCTTTATCAAAAATATTATACGGGCAAAAAAATAATTTCTAAAACGACAAAATGTTAAATGTTGTATAATACTAGAAAATGCCGTCCACGTAATGAAAATGGTGTCTGAATAAAAAAAATGGACTCTGGGTCGAAAAATGCTGTGCGGGTCGGTTTTTCATTCCAAAAATGGTGTCTTGTTCGTAATGTGGTGTGGCGGTCGAAAAGATTGTGCCTGGTTAAAAAATTGGGGTATGGGTTGAAAAATGTCATCTCGGCCGAAAAATTATATTGGGAGTCGAAAAATGGTGCATGGTTCAAAAAAATGGGTTCTCTGTAAATAATGTTGACAATGTCTAAAAAATGTTATATGTGTATGAGAATGGTATTCAGGTCTAGAAAATACTGCCTGATCTGAAAATATTGGTTCGGTCAAAAAACTATAGTCTCAATCGAAAAAGTTGTATGCGTCTAGAAATGCAGCCTCGGTTGAAAAATGATGCCTTAGCCTAAAAAATGAGAGTCTCTATCGAAAATATTGTTTGGATCGAAAATATGGAGTGTGGATAAAAAATGATGCGTGGGTCAAAAAATGGAGCCCGGTTCGTAAAATGGGGTGCGTGTTGATAAATGTTGTTTAGGTCA
The DNA here is from genome assembly GCA_030737845.1 of Acorus calamus. Classification (NCBI taxonomy): domain Eukaryota; kingdom Viridiplantae; phylum Streptophyta; class Magnoliopsida; order Acorales; family Acoraceae; genus Acorus; species Acorus calamus. Next base: position 20,262,436 of record CM060860.1, read on the forward strand.
GAAAATGATGTCTGGGTCGAAATATGTTGTTTGGGTCTACAAAATGGGTTCTTGGTCTAAATACGGTGTTTGGGTTTAAAAATGGAGTCTCGGTCAGAAAAATGTGTGCGGGTTGAAAAAATATGTGTCAATTCGAAAATGATGTTAAGGACAAAAAATATGTGTCGAAAATATTGTCTCGGTCGAAAATATTTTTTCTAGGTTGAAAAATGGAGTCTAGGTTGAAAAAATTTTCCCGATAAGAAAAAATGCTATCTTGGTCGAAAAAATGGTGTCTGAGTAAAAAAATGGAGTCTGGGACAAAAAATTGTGTGTGGGACGAAAAATGTTGTCTAGATCAAAAATATGTTTTCTAGGTCGAAAATAGGTGTGAAAATTGTTGTCCATGTCGAAAAATATTATCTGCGTATAAGAATGGAGTTTATGTCGAAAAAACAGGGCCTGGTTCGAAAATATTGGTTGGGTGGAAAAATGCAGTCTTAGTAAAAAAATGTTGTATGGTTCGAAACATGCAGTCTCTATTGATAAATGATGCCTGGGTTGAAAAAATTTGTGTCTTTGTCAAAAATATAGTATCGAAAAATGGGGTCTCAATTGGAATAAATGGTGTGTCAGTAGAGAAAATGATGGCAGCGTTGCTAATTGTTGTCTGTTTCAAAAATATGGATTATGGGACGAAAAACGGGGTGTGGGCCAAAAAATGTTGTCCGGGTCAAAATATTGTGTCTACGCCGAAAAATGGGATCGAAGCCGAAGAAATTTTGTCTCGGTGAAAAAAATGGCGTTCGGCTAAAAAAATAGGAGTCTGTATCAAAAATACTGTAACGAGAAAATGCAGTCCACGTAAAGAAAATGGTATCTGAATAAAAAAAATGAACTCTAGGTCAAAAATGGAGCCCGGTTCGAAAAATGGGGTGCGTGTCGAAATATGTTGTTTGGGTCTACAAAATGGGTTCTTGGTCGAAAGATGGTGTCTGGGTTAGAAAATGGAGTCTTGGTATGAAAAATGTAGTCTCTGCTGAAAATATTGTCTCGGTCGAAAAAAAGTTGTCTGGGTGAAAAATGGAGTCTGGGTTGAAAATTTTTTCCCTATACGAAAAATGCTATCTAGGTCGAAAAAATGGTGTTTGAGTAAAAAAATGGAGTCTCGGACAAAAAATTGTGTGTGGGTCAAAAAATGTTGTCTCGGTCGAAAATATGTTTTCTAGGTTGAAAAATGGTGTCAAAAACGTTGTCCATTTCGAAAAAATGTTATCTGCGTATAAGAGGGGTGTTTAGGTCGAAAAAACAGGGCCTGGTTCAAAAATGTGGGTTGGGTAGAAAAAATGCAATCTTAGTCGAAATTGCTATATGGGTCAAAAAATGCAGTCTCTGTTAAAAAATGATGCCTGGGTAAAAAAAAATGAGCGTCTTTGTTGAAAATATAGTTTGGATCGAAAAGTGGGGTCTCGGTAGGAATAAATGGTGTTACGCCCCGGAGCGACCGTCCCCGAAGCATTACCAATCAAACAATAATCAAAAGGATCAAATAAGAAAAGAAGGCTACAGGGAAGTGGTAGCCAATAAAATGAAATGATGCGGAAGTATAATATACAATTAAGTCTGTAAATCAAAAACATTATTACAGACTCGAATACACAATTACCGTCCTGTGAGAGCCCAAGTCTAGTCCAAATACAACAATATATGCGACACGCACAATTCCTAATACATACACAAAAATAGGATTGCTGATAGCCCCACACTTGCCAACCGGAAGCTGAGACACGCCACGCGCGAACTACGTTAGAGGGATGCTCCACCTCCACGCCCCACTGTCCCTGGCGGAAAACAACACACGAGGGGTGAGCTACAAGCTCAGTGAGTGGCAAGAATCCAACTCAAGAATAATAATATAACACTAACGTATTTTCCTTTCAAGGAAAGATATGGATGGGAGAACACCGACATATATAAATGTCACGTAGAGTCGTGACCACACATCACCCTCACCCTCACCCCGAAGGGGGAAAAACTGTTGGGACTTTTGGGAAACAACTAATCCATTAACACTAACGAGTTGTAACAGAAACTAATACCTAGCTACAAAGATTCTTCACATCTAGATAAATACATATCAATCCCTCGCATCATCCGGTAGCCCTCTCCCGGGTAATCCTCATCCTAAGGGCCATCCAGGGTCAGTACTCAAGCCTTGTATGTTAGTGACGTCATACTCTGAGCATTCCCGACGATACGGCATCACCCGTGGTCGGTACTTTAAGTCTCGTATGATAGTCATATCATACTCTGGGCATTCCTAACGATATTATGGCACAATGCAGGACAGACTCAACCCCGGGTAGCTTCGACGCACGATGATGTAGGGAAACAGTACTCCACGTTCGTAATATCATCAGGTAGCCCTCTCCCAGGTAGCCCTCCCCCTGGCGGCCTTCCGATGGCACGGCGGCACCATGCAGGGTAGCTCCAACGTTGGGTAGCTTCGACGCACGATGATATGTGGAGGAAGCACTTCGTGCTCGCAATACGATCCACACACGCTTAACACAGGTAGGCCTAACATACTATTATCATAGCTATCAAGTAACAAACACCGAATAGCCTCTACGCACGATGATGTAGAGAAACAGTACTCCATGCTCGCAATATCATCCGGTAGCCCTCTCCCTGGCAGCCTTCCGGTGGCACGGTGGCACCACGAAGGGTAGCTCCAACGCTGGGTAGCTTCGACGCACGATGATATAGAGAAACAGTACTCCACGCTCGTAATATCATCCGGTAGCCCTCTCCCAGGTAGCCCTCTCCCTGGCGGCCTTCCGGTGGCATGGTGGCACCACGCAGGGTAGCTCCAACGCTGGGTAGCTTCGACGCACGATGATATAGAGAAACAGTACTCCACGCTCGTAATATCATCCGGTAGCCCTCTCCCAGGTAGCCCTCTCCCTGGCGGCCTTCCGGTGGCATGGTGGCACCACGCAGGGTAGCTCCAACGCTGGGTAGCTTCGACGCACGATGATATAGAGAAACAGTACTCCACGCTCGTAATATCATCCGGTAGCCCTCTCCCAGGTAGCCCTCTCCCTGGCGGCCTTCCGGTGGCACGGTGGCACCACGCAGGGTAGCTCCAACGATGGGTAGCTTCGACGCACGATGATATATGGAGGGGGTACACCATTCTCGCAAGACGATCCTCCCGAATCAACTACTATCATCTAGCAATTACCAATTGATATACATAATTCTCTTGAATTCCCGCACAGATGCATCACTTGGATGCACGGGAAAGAAGCTAAACACTCGCACTCAATTATGACAAGACATGATCCTGAAGGCGGGTCATGCACACGCCTAACACGGGTAGGCCTATCATACCATTTTCATAGCTATCGGGTAACAAACACCGAGTAGCTTCTACGCACGACGATGTAGGGAAATAGTACTCCACGCTCGCAATATCATCCGGTAGCCCTCTCCCAGGTAGCCCTCTCCCTGGCGGCCTTCCGGTGGCACGGTGGCACCACGCAGGGTAGCTCCAACGCTGGGTAGCTTCAACGCACGATGATATAGGGAGGGGGTACTCCATGCTCGCATGACGATCCTCCTGGATCAACTACTATCATCTAACTAATACCATTGCTAATGAATTCTTATGAATTCCCACACGGATGCATCTCTCGACGTGGGAAATAAGTCCTTGCACTCAATCAGGATAGAACATGATCCTAAGGGCTGTCATACACGCGTTTAACACAGATAGGCCTGACATTCTATCATCATAGCTATCAGATAACAAACATCAATACAACAATGAATTCTCATGAATTCCCATAGAGTTGCATCACTTGGATGCAGGCAAGATAGCTACTATATTTGCCCACTAAAATAAGTATGCTCCTGATAAACAATAGATCATAGATATACCTATCACAGATAAGACCAAACAATTAAACATACACACAATTATCACATGAGAGTTCCTATCACAACAAGAGTGCATAGACCACATGTCCAAGGAACCTAGCATTCAAGAATTAACCACACTAAGCATCTACCAACACGAAGGCAATACTACGAAAGGACACCTTTAGTATAACATACCCAACATTCCATGCTATATATATAAAAGCTACAAAGTGATAATAGCAATATTATTTGAAAATCAATAATGAGTATAGCTATAGAACCTCATGGGTACGCGATGCACAATCACATGCATCGAGCGCTTCCCAAAAGGGGTGGATCGAACCACTCACCAAAAACCCATTCATTGCGAGTTCCGCCAACGAAAGCTGCAAAACACAACCAATGATTATCAAATGAAATATGAAGTTTCTTGGCACCTATATATAAGCCTATTTCATGAAGACAACAACTCCTGATATTGTCCACACCATGCATAATAGCTCTTTGACACATATTTATACAAGACTAGTCCATCTACAGCAATCAGCCCCAAACATTGGTCTCCACGGCATTGAATACACATCCAAAAATTCTGAAATAAATCATGTGCATACTCTGATATGTTAGGATCATAATCCTTGAAGACATCAAATCCTGATTTAATCATGAAATACCCGAAATAAATTATTTTCAGAAACAGGTCTATTTCTACGCTATAACTTTCAATACAGGTGACCAAATGACACCAAATTTGATATATAGCATCTAGACATGTGGATGATCAAATCACATGAAGACATAACCTTCATAACATGCCTCTAGACATTAATTTCAAATGGATCTTCACAGGACAGAAAATCTGTTTTAATACAACACAAAACCCCCACCATTAATGCATAAACACAAACATCTCATGTGCAATAGCAATTACCCATAACACCCTCTCAACAGCACCCATATTCAATTGCACACAGACTCACACCAATATAAACACAAATACATACATTGGCATAGAGAAAAGGGGAAGGGAGTACCTCTTGGAGGAGGAGGAGGATTTCACAAGCACAAATACACACAACCTTCCCTTCTTTGCTGGCTGGACAGATCACAAGAGGGGAGAAAATTAAAAGAGGGCTTAAAAGAGAGAGAGACCAAGCTAATTAAATAGGCTCACACACATGAATCATACACTTTCACCCTTTCTTCCACTTCTCCTCTTCCTTTGCATTAGCTTTTCTCCTCTTCTTTGGCTCTCTATTTTATTTTCCCATGAAAATGAGTTTCTCCCACTCTCTCTCACACACACCATAAATTCAAATAGCAATCACACCTGAAATATGCAGCCACAACACACCCTCCACACTCAACAATACTACATAGAGACACTAATACTTCATTGGAGCATAAAAACAAACACTTACATGGCACCCCTACACAACCTTGGAGAGGAGAAGAAGATGGAGAGGAACACAAGTGCACACACACATATACACACCTCCCTCTCACTCATCCATCACTTCCATCTTTAAATATCAACCTCCCATGATGGCTGAAACCATAGAGAGGAAGAGTGAGAGGGGAAGCTTGAAAGAGATGGAGAAAGGAAGAATCAACAACAACAACCAACAACCACCATCCAAACATACCTTCTTGGACTCCTTTGTGTGCTCCTTCATCTCCATCACCTCCACTTTCTCCACCCAAAACACACACAAGAGGAGGGGCTGCAACAGCTCAAAAAGAGCCCAAACAGAGGCTGAAGTCGTGCATATTTGGGGTGTTAAATAAGCAAAGGTCGAGTAAATGACCAAGTCATCCTCGGACTTAAAACCTCTGCGCAACCTTCACTTAAACGACCATAACTTCCTCAATACAGCTCGGAATTGCGTGATTCCAGTGGCATCGGAAAGCTAAGACGATTATCTACAGCTTTCATGTTTACACCCAGATCAAATAACCTCTCCAGCTATTCCGAAATCTAGGCTAAACATCTTACAGGGCTGCTGCCTGGATTTCTCAACTTCGGGATATACTCGGAAAAATACCCATAACTTTTAATATACGAATCCAGTTGTTCCAATTCCACTTCTATATTGAAGCTATCTCAAAACTGAACATCTCATAATAAAATCGGATTTTTAGCTTTTCATCTTGAATTTTAACAAAACCAAATCCAAATACCAACTCAAAACTGCATAATTCCAAAAACGTCAGAATGCGACGAAAATTTATAGGTAGTCCAATGCCGGTACCAGGAGAATAGATATGCAGTTAGATTTTGATATTGAATGCCCAAACTAAAAGAATAAATACAATCCAACATTTAACAGCCAAAAAGTGACACAGACATAACAAATGGTGTGTTAGTCGAGAAAATGATGACGGCGTCGCTAAATGTTGTCTGTTTCAAAAAAATGGAGTATGGGACGAAAAACGGGGTGTGGGTCGAAAATGTTGTCTGGGTCAAAATATTGTGTCTAGGCCGAAAAATGGGATCGAAGCCGAAGAAATTTTGTCTTGGTGAAAAAAATGGCGTTCGGCTAAAAAATAGGAGTCTGAATCGAAAATACTATATGGGTCGAAAAATAATTTCTAAAACGACAAGGCTAAATGTTGTATAATACGAGAAAATGCAGTCCACGTAAAGAAAATGGTATCTGAAAAAAAATGGACACTTTGTCGAAAAATGCTGTGCGGGTCGATTTTTCATTCCAAAAATGGTGTCTTGTTCGTAATGTGGTGTGGCGGTCGAAAAGATTGCACCTGGTTCAAAAATTGGGGTATGGGACGAAAAATGTTATCTCGGCTGAAAAATTATATCGGTGTTCAGAAAATGTTGCCTGGTTCGAAAAAATGGGTTCTCTGTCAAAAATGTTGTCAATGTCGAAAAAATGTTATCTGCATATGAGAATGGTGTTCAGGTCGAGAAAATTCTGCTTGGTCTGAAAATATTGGCTTGGTCGAAAAATCTGTAGTCTCAGTCGAAAAAGTTGTATGCGTCGAGAAATGCAGTCTCGGTTAAAAATGATGCCTGGGCCAAAAAAATGAGAGTCTCTATCGAAAATATTGTTTGAATCGAAAATATGGAGTGTGGGTCGAAAATGATGCGTGGGTCAAAAAATGGAGCCCAGTTCAAAAAATGGGGTGCGTCTCGAAAAATGTTGTTTAGGTCAGAAAATGATGACTTGGTCGAAATATGTTGTTTGGGTCTACAAAATGGGTTCTCGGTCGAAAAATGGTGTCTTGGCTAAAAATTGGAGTCTCGGTAGGAAAAATGTGTGCGGGTTGAAAAAATGTGTCAATTCAGAAATGTTGTTTAGGACAAAAAAATGGAGTCAAATATATGCGTATGAGAATGGTGTATAGGTCGAGAAAATACTGCCTCATCTAAAAATATTGGCTGGGTCAAAAAAGTGCAGTCTCAGTCGAAAATGTTTTGTGCGTCTAGAAATGCAATCTCGGTTGTAAAATGATGCCTGGGTCTAAAAAGTGAGAGTCTCTATCGAAAATATTGTTTGGATCGAAAATATGGAGTGTCGGTCGAAAATGATGCGTGTCTCGGTTAAAAAATTGAGTCTCAGTAGTAAAAATGTGTGCGGGTTTAAAAAATATGTGTCAATTCGATAATTATGTTTGGGACAAAAAAATGGAGTCTCTGTAGAAAATACTGTCTCGGTCGAAAATAAGTTGTCTGGGTGAAAAATGGAGTCTAGGTTGAAACATTTTACCCGATACGAAAAAATGCTATCTATGTCAAAAAATGGTGTCTGAGTAAAAAATGTTGTCTCGGTCGAAAATATGTTTCTAGGTCAAAAAATTGTGTTAAAAATGTTGTCCATGTTCAAAAAAATGTTATCTGCGTATAACAGTGGTGTTTAGGTCGACAAAATAGGGCCTAGTTCGATTATATTGGTTGGGATCAAAAAAATGTTGTCTTAGTTGAAAATGTTGTATAGGTCAAAACATGCAGTCTCTATTAAAAAATGATGACTCGGTCGAAAAAAAGAGCACCTTTGTCGAAAATATAGTTTCGATCGAAAAATGGGGTCTCAGTTGGAATAAATGGTGTGTCAGTCGAGAAAATGATGTCGGCGTTGCTAAATGCTGTCTGTTTCAAAAAAATGGAGTGTGGGACGAAATCTGGGGTGTGGGTCGAAAAAAGTTGTCTAGGTCAAAATATTGTGTCTAGGCAAAAATATGGGATCAAAGCCGAAGAAATTTTGTCTGCGTGAAAAAAATGGTGTCGGCTAAAAAATAGGAGTCTATATCGAAAATACTGTACGTGTCAAAAAATAATTTCTAAAACGACAAATTGCTAAATGTTGTATAATACGAGAAAATGTTGTCCACGTCAAGAAAATGGTATCTAAATAAAAAAAATGGACTCTGGATGGAAAAATGGTGCCTTGTTCGTAATGCGGTGTGGCGGTCAAAAAGATTGTGCCTGGTTCCAAAATGGGGGTATGGGTCAAAAAATTACACTTCGGATGAAAAATTATATCGGGGGTCAAAAAATGGTTCCTGGGTCAAAAAAATGGGTTCTCTATTAAAAATGTTGTCAACGTCGAAAAAATGTTATCTGCGTATGAGAATGGTGTACAGGTCGAGAACATACTGTCTGATCGGAAAATATTGGCTGGGTCAAAAAATTGCAGTCTCAGTCGAAATAGTTTTATGCGTCGAGAAATGCAGTCTCGGTTGTAAACTGATGCGTGGGCCTAAAAAGTGAGAGTCTCAATCGCAAATATTGTTTGGATAAAAAATATGGAGTGTTCGTCGAAAATGATGCGTGGGTCAAAAGATGGTGCCCGGTTCGAAAAATGGGGTGCGTGTCGAAAAATATTTTTTAGGTCACAAAATGATGTCTGGGTCGAAATATGTTGTTTGGGTCTACAAAATGGGTTCTTGGTCGAAAAATGGTGTCTGGGTTAAAAAATGGAGTCTCGATAGGAAAAATGTGTGCGGGTTGAAAAAATATGTGTCAATTCGAAAATGATGCTTGGGACAAAAAAAATGGTGCCTGTTTCGAAATTACTGCATCGGTCAAAAAATAGTTTTCTCGGTGAAAAATGGAGTCTAGGTTGAAAAAATTAACCCGATACTAAAAAATGCTATCTACGTCAAAAATATGGTGTCTGAGAAAAAAAAATGGAGTCTGGGACAAGAAATGTGTGGGTCGAAAAATGTTGTCTTGGTTGGAAAAATGTGTGCGGGTTGAAAAAATGTATCAATTCGAAAATGATATTTGGGACAAAAAAATGGAGTATGTGTTGAAATTACTATCGGCCGAAAAATATAAGTCTGCGTGAAAAATGGAGTCTATGTTGAAAAAATTTACCGGATACGAAACAATTCTATCTACATCGAAAATATGGTGTCTGAGTAAAAAAAATGGAGTCTTGGACAAAAAAGTGTGTGGGGGTCGAAAAATGTTGACTCGGTCGAAAATATGTTTTCTAGGTCAAAAAATGTGTGAAAAATGTTGTCCATGTCGAAAAAATGTTATCTGTGTATAAGAATGGTGTTTAGGTCGACAAAACAAGGACTGGTTTGAATTTATTGGTTGGGTCAAAAAAGTGCAGTATTAGTCAAAAATGTTGTATGGGTCAAAAAATGCAGTCTCTGTTGAAAAATGATGCATGGGTCAAAAAAATGAGCACCTTTGTCGAAAATATAGTTTAGATCGAAAAATGGGTTCTCGATTGGAATAAATAGTGTGTCAGTCGAGAAAATGATGACGGCGTTGCTAAATGTTGTATGTTTCAAATAAATGGGGTATGGTACAAAAATGGGGGTGTGGGTGAAAAAATGTTGTACGGGTCAAAATATTGTGTCTAGGCCAAAAAAAGGGAACGAAGCCAAAGAAATTTTGTCTAGGTGAAAAAAATGGCGTTCGGCTAAAAATAGGAGTCTGTATCGAAAATACTGTACGGGTCGAAAATTAATTTCCAAAACGACAAAAATGCTAAATGTTGTATAATACGAGAAAATGCAGTCCACGTCAAGAAAATGGTATCTGAAAAAAATGCACTCTGGGTCAGAAAATGTTGTATGGGTCGGTTTTTTGTCCAAAAATGGTGCCTTATTCATAATGCGGTGTGGCGGTCAAAAAGATTGTGCATGGTTCCTAAATTGGGGTATGGGTCGAAAAATGATACCTCGGACGAAAAATTATATCACGGGTCGAAAAATGGTGCCTGGGTCAAGAAAATGGGTTCTCTGTAAAAAAATGTTGTCAATGTCGAAAAAATGTTTTCTGCGAATGAGAATGGCGTGCAGGTCGAGAACATACTGCCTGATCTGAAAATATTGGATGGGTAAAAAACTGCAGTCTTAGTCGAAAAAGTTTTATGCGTCGAGAAAAGCAGTCTCGGTTGTAAATTGATGTCTGGGCCTAAAAAGTGAGAGTCTCTATCGAAAATATTGTTTGGATCGAAAATATGGATTGTCGGTCAAAATTAATGCATGGGTCAAAAAATGGAGCCTGGTTCGAAAAATGGGGTGCGTGTCAAAAAATATTGTTTAGGTCAGAAAATGATGTCTCGGTCGAAATATGTTGTTTGGGTCTACAAAATGGGTTCTGGTCGAAAAATGGTGTTTGGGATAAAAAATGGTGTCTCGGTAGGAAAAATTGAGTATGTTTGTGAGTATGTGTGAGTGAACCATATATACATATTCTTCTCCTCTTACCAATGGGATTCCTCATGCATCACCTAAACTTGTGTTTGTGTACTAAAGGGGCGTGGGATTGACGCATTGGTACACTCGAGATCACATAAGAGGTATGCGGAGGCTGCGGGTGCGCGCTCGGCGTGCTCGCATGCGTGCGGAGTGCGCGGGAAGCGTGCATGAGGTGCTCGAGGGTGTGCTTGAGGTTGTTCGATGCGTGCGGAGTGCGCGGGAGGCGTGCATGAGGTGCTCGCATGCGTGCGGAGTGCGCGGGAAGCGTGCATGAGGTGCTCGCATGCGTGCGGAGTGCGCGGGAAGCGTGCATGAGGTGCTCGCATGCGTGCGGAGTGCGCGGGAAGCGTGCAGGAGGTGCTCGAGGGTGTGCTTGACGTTGTTCGATGCGTGCGGAGTGTGCGGGAAGCGTGCATGAGGTGCTCGCATGAGTGCGGAGTGCGCGGGAAGCGTGCAGGAGGTGCTCGAGGGTGTGCTTGACGTTGTTCGATGCGTGCGGAGTGTGCGGGCAGGGTGTGCTTGACGTTGTTCGATGCGTGCGGAGTGCGCGGGAAGCGTGCATGAGGTGCTCGCATGCGTGCGGAGTGCGCGGGAAGCGTGCAGGAGGTGCTCGAGGGCGTGCTTGGCCTTGCCCGATGCGTGCGGAGTGCGTGGGAAGCATGCACGAGGTGCTCGAGGACGTGCTTGACGTTGTTTGATGCGTGCGAGGTGCATGGGCAGCGTGCACGGGGTACTCGAGGGCGTGCTTGCGGTGCTCAGACACGTTCGGAGTGCTTCGTGGTGTCGAGCAGCTTGTTATAGCCAAATGCAACCATTGGATGATCCTTGGCGGTTTGATTTCAGGCTTCGGATTCAATTCGTCGCTCTATTGCGTTTCGCGAGCCGTGCGCTCGTTAGGTGAGTGGTTTGATTCCAACCCTTCTGGGAGCGTTCGATGCACGTAGTCGTGCTTCGCGCTTCCATGGGGCTTTAATTGCACCCTAAATATGTTAGATATCATGCATGCTAGGTTGTATAGCTCGTATATTGTGTAGAACCCCTATTCTAAGGTATACTTGCCTATGTATTGTATAGAATATTGCATGACTTACGTATTTTATTTGAAATACTACCCCTATTTATCAAGCATGTCTAACTTGGGTTAATAATGGGGTGTATGCGTAATATTCCTGATTTAGTACTCGAGGGTTTGGTATAGTTGTTGCACCCATCTAGTTGGGGCAAAACTATGACCCGCTTCAAGAGAGGATGCGGCTTCCCTCTCTCTCGTCCTCCCTCTTTTCGCGAGCTGAGTAAGTATATTGTTATGACCCGCTTCAAGAGAGGATGCGGGTTTGGTATACTTGACTCAGGCTTGCTTGGAATAATTGGCATGCACCTATTGTTGCGCAGATCGCGCTTAACCCTTCCCTTCTAGGTTGGTGTTATCCAACGTATGCTAGGTTGTAACTTGCGTGTGTTTACCTGTTTGATGCCATGTATGCATGTTTAAGTAGGCCATCGTTGGGTAGTTAATTTATATATTATGCATATATGCCGATATGGCCATGATTCTTGTCTAAGGTGTTAGACAAGTGTATGACCTCTTGTGGGGTCATACCATGGCTTGGCACTTATAATAAAATGTCTTCCCCGCATCTGAGTTATGCGCCCTGGAGGGAATTCATGAGAATTCATTGCGCTTATCGGTGTTTGATAACCGATGATGACGGATCCATAGGGATCGTATTCGCGGGTGTCGAGTGTTCTTGTTATATATGTGTCACTTTTTAGCCTATGGGTAACCTTTGGGTCAATTCTGGCCGTTTTTGAAATTTTCTTTTTTCGATCGGAACCGCTAAAATTTTGGTTTTTAGCTATCTGCATGAGCTAGAGAACTCCGATTGAAAATCTAACTGCATATTATGGGTTCTGGTACCATTTTATACCACCCATAAAAATTTCATCGAATTCCGGTAACATTTGGAAAATATGCAGTTCCGAACCGCATCCGGGTTTTCTTCGAAACTGCTTTGTTAGATGGAATAGTGATTAGATATTTATGTGAATGTGGTGATCTTGGGTAACCTCACCCCCCTCTTGCTTAGAGGCTAAGGAAACCTTGGTTATTTTCTTTGTTAGTAGGTGAGATTAACTTAAACTTACTCCCCACCTTTTTCTTTCCCATTACCCCCCCCCAAATGTGAGTTTTGTGTTCTCTCACCCCTCTCACTCCCTCTCACGTCTACTCTCCTCTTCAGCCCCTCTTTGTGTGTTTTTTTTTGTGGGATTTGTTGTGAAAAAAACAAAGCAAAGGAAGGTATAGTAGAAGCTCAATGAAGGGTTGTAGAAGGTGTGTATTTGGTGTTGGTATTTGTGATTATAGTTGTCACTCTCTCTCTCATTCTCTTCTCTCATGCCCCCCCCTGTTTTTCAGCCATTTAGAAGGCTGAGGAGGAGCTTGAGGGGCTGTGGTGGTGGCGGTGGTGGTTGGGTTGGCCGGGGGTGCACGGGAAGCCCCGAATCTCCCCTTTTTCCTTTCCCTCCCTCACTTGGTAAGCTCTCTTTTCCTCCATTTCAATGTTTTTCATGCTTTGAGGGTGTTGGGAGGGTTATGCATGCTTGGGGTTGTGTTTTGGGCTAGTGTGTAGGGTGGGGGAGGGGTCAGAAGGGTCTGGGCGCGCGCGCGGGCCTGTCCGCGCGCGTGCGCGCGCAGGTGAGCGCGCAGGCGGGCAGTCGGGCACAGGCGGACGCGCGCGGGTCTGTCCGCGAGCACAGGCGGGCGCGCGCGGGTCTGTTCGCGAGCACTGGCGGGCGCGCAGGAGCGCGCAAGGCGTGCGCGCGGGTCGCGCGAGGCGTGCGCGCGGGTTGCGCGGACGCTGGCGGGCGCGCAGTACGCGCGGGCGCGCGCGAGCGTGCGCGCGCGCGCGGGGAGGTTCGGCAGCGCGTCTGGGCGCGCGGCCAGACGGTGCAGGGGCACGTGCACGCGTGCGTGCACGTGCGTGTGTGTGCTGGTGGGGGTCCGAGTGCGGGCTGGGCTCGGGGCAGTGCGGGCTGGGCTCGGGGCAGTGCGCCGGCGGGCTCGGGGGCGCGTGCGCGTGTGCATGCACGTGCGTACGCGTGCGGGGCCACACGTGTGGCTGCCCGGGGAGTTCGAATAGGTGTCGGGGGCTCGGATGTGCGTACGTACGCGCGTACTCGCACGCGTGCGGGCACGTATTCGTGCATATCTGAGTCTTGGGGTAATTTTAGCTAAGTTTATGTGTTTTATGGGGTCTTACTCACCAATATTGGATGCCTTGTCTTGCAGATCTTGACGAGCGGTCGCGCGACGACCCGGTTTACGGTGAGTGGGTCAATCCAACCCAGTTGGGAGGCGTTCGATGCACGTTGGAGTGCATCGCCCTCCCCTGGGGTATCATAACTACATATAACATGTTGTATATTGTATAAATGTTATGTAAATGCCGGTTTGGCTAAGATTGCAACCATGTCATGTTGTATATAGTATGTTAAGTATATTGCATCCATGTATAATGTATGAAAGTCATCCTTGCCTAGTTATCATGCCTCACGATTGACATAACCCCGACCTAGACATGTCCCCACCTAGTTTAACTTTGTTAAACTTTTACATATGTCGTTGCATAAGATAAGCATACCTTAGATAAATCATGTCTCGTTATATTGATTAATTTAAGACGCTTCCATGATTAATATTGTTTCTTTTTAAGTGTAGCGCATGCTTAGGCCATGTATTCTTGCATATTGTTAATAAGCAAGCGTATGACCACCTGTGGGGTCATACCAAAATATTGATGTTACGAATGATAGAATTTTCCCCGCATCTGAGTTATGCGCCCTGGAGGGAATTCTTGAGAATTCATTTCCGTATCGGTGTTTAGTAACCGGTGACGACGGATCCAAGAGGATCGTATCCGTGAGCGTAGATTGTTTTTCCCCTTCGTTGGATCCGTGTAGGAACTTCCCGGCGTTGGAAACGCTGTCCTGGCACCGGGCTCCCATTTGTAGGTACCATCGCTTCGGTCGAGAGTGTACTGATCGTGGGAGTATGTCAGGTAGAGGCTACCCGGGAAAAGGGCTACCGGTGGACCAAGGGCTTAGACAATCTAATCTCTTCCCAAGAGCCTGAGTCACCCTTCGGAGGTGAGGGTGAGGGATTAGTACAGTTACTCCCAATAACCTAGATCACCCTTCGGGGTAAGGGTAAATGACTTTGAAATGATTGGAAGTTATATGAGTTGCGATGCATGAATTGTTCCATTCACTGAGCGTGCGGCTCACCCCTCGTATATGTTTTCTCCAGTTGTCGCTGACCCGGATCCGAAGGAGGAGCTCCCTGAGACGCGATTCCAGTAGGAGACAGCGTTCACGTCAGACATCTTGCGAGTGAGAGGCCCTCAGCATCCCCCGTCTTCTTGTATGTATTTCTACTTGTGCTTGGGCACAGTGTATGGGTTGATGTTGTCTTTTGTAGTACATATTGGCTCTCACAGGACAGTTTGATTGAGTACTCTGGTCTGTTATATATCTTTGAATCACAGACTTAGTCGTTTTGCTTCCGCTATTTTTCGTATGTATTTGGTGTCAGTTACTTGATTTCGCTTTATCGCCTTTGACATTGTGGTGTATTTATTGACTTCGTGTACGTATTACTGATATCACATACATATACTTGCCACGTCTCGGGGACGGCCGCCCTGGGGTGTGACAGTTCTTTCCTTCGTCGGCTCCGAGTAGAGACTGCCCGGCGTAGTAAAGTCCGGTGGAGATCTCCCAGATACTACTCATGACGCGTGTTGGTGTGCCCATACGGCTGAGGTAGCGGTCTTGGGAGACTAGTCCGGTAGAGGCCTGAACCCTGTGCACGAGGTAGTAGAGGCCACACCGGGAGAGACTACCGGAAGACGAGCGGTGTGGAACAATCGACCTCTTCCCCAAGAGCCTATGTCACCCCGAGGAGGGGGTGAGGGTGAGGGTGCAGTGGGTCGGCGTTGGTTCGATCTGCCAGTTTGTGTAATTTCCCAAGATCCTATGTCACCCGTCGGAGTGAGGGTGAGGGTATTGCTCCCAAGATCCTATGTCACCCGTCGGGGTGAGGGTGAGGGTGTTGGCGTGAGTGGGGTGGGGTCGAGTTGATACTCGACCCGTCAGCTTGTATAGATGGTTTTCCCTTGGGGTTTGCGTTGCGAGCATGAATTATCGTCCTCCCCTTCGCCGGATCCGTGTGGATGCTTCCTAGGTACGAGCCGCCCTGGGTGGACCCCCACCTGTAGGTACCATCGACGCTGTCGACAGTGTACTGACCGTGGCTGGCTCCAGGTAGAGGCTGCCCGGGAGAGCGCTACCGGATGACGAATGGTGTAGAACAGCAAGTTTTGTCCTTCAAGTCCCTAGACTCACCCCTGTGGGCTAGGGCGAGGGCAGGGTATGGTCGCACCGCCGTGTGACCATGTTAACCGTTAGCTTTCTACCCCTGGCTTTCCTTGACAGGAGATTGCCTTGTATTGAATGTTTGTGTTGGTGTTCGGTTTCTGACCACTCACTGAGCTTGTAGCTCACCCCTCGCTTATGTTTTTCCCCAGTTGACGTTGAGTGAGATCCAAGAGAAGAGCTCCCCTGGCGCCATCCGAGTAGGAGACCCGCGTTCGCGTAGGATGTCCTGCGAGTCAGAGGCTATCAGCATTCCATTTTCATTGTATGTATTATACTTGTGCTTGTGCATGGTTTGTGGACAGTTGATGTCTGTTGTATATATTGGCTCTCACAGGACAATTGATTGTGTACTCTAGTCTGTAATATGTCTTTGAATTACAGACTTAGTCGTTTGAGCTTCCGCTATTTGTATATATTTGATGTCAGTTGCTTGTTTATTGCATTTTCTATTGTGGAGTATTTATTTGACCTCGTGTATGGATTACTGATATCACTTATATATTTGCCACGTCTCGGGGACGGCCGCCCTGGGGCGTGACACAAGACACCATTTTTGGACAGAAAACCGACCCGCACAACAATTTTTGACCCAGAGTCCGTTTTTTTTATTTAGATATCATTTTCATCATGTGCACTGCATTTTCTCGTAATATAGAACATTTAGCATTTTGTCATTTTAGAAATTATTTTTTGACCCGTATAGTATTTTCGATACATACTCCTATTTTTTAGCCACACGCCATTTATTTCACCTAGACAATTTGTTCGACTTCGATCCCATTTTTTGGCCTAGACACAATACTCTGACTCGGACAACATTTTTCGACCCGCACCCCGGTTTTCGTCCCATACTCCATTTTTTTGAAACAGATTACATTTAGCAACGCCGTCATCATTTTCTCGATTGACACACCTTTTATTCCAACCGAGACCCCCTTTTGTGATCCAAACTATATTTTGGACAAAGGGGCTCATTTTTTCGACCCAGTTATCATTTTTCAACAGAGATTGTATTTTTCGACCCAAACAACATTTCAACTAAGACTGCATTTTTTTGACCCAACCAATATATTCGAACCAATAACATTATTTCAACATGGACAACATTTTTCACACCATTTTTTGACCTAGAAAACATGTTTTCGACCCCGACAACATTTTTCGACCCACACACAATTTTTTGTAACAGACACCATTTTTTCGACATAGATAGCATTTTTTTGTCTCGGGTAAAATTTTTCAACCTAGACTCCATTTTTCACTCAGAAAACTATTTTTCGACCGAGACACCATTTTTTAACCCGGACAGCATTTAGACAAAGGCACTCATTTTTCGACCCAGGCATCATTTTTCGTATAGGGTAAAATTTTTCTACCTAGACTCCATTTTTCACCGAGACAACTATTTTTCGACCGGGACAGTATTTTCGACACAGACTCCATTTGTTTGCCCCAAACATCATTTTCGAATTCACACATTTTTTCAACCCGCACACATTTTTCATACCGAGACTCCATTTTTTAACCCAGACACCATTTTTTTACCAAGAACCCATTTTATAGACCCAAACAACATATTTCGACCCAGTTATCATTTTTTTGACATGTTCTGCATTTTCTCGTATTATACAACATTTAGCATTTTGTCGTTTTAGAAACTATTTTCGACCCGTACAGTATTTTCGATACAGAATCGAATTTTTTAGCCGAACGCCATTTTTTTCGCCCAAACAAAATTTCTTTGGATTCCATCCCATTTTTTGGCATAGACATAATATTTTGACCCGGATAACATTTTTCGATCCAACCTGTATATCCGACATAGGCGTTCATTTTTTCGACCGAGGCATCACTTTTCAACAGAGACTGCATTTTTTGACCCATACAGCATTTTCGACTAAGACTGCATTTTTTAAACCCAACAAATATATTCGAACCAGGCCCTGTTTTGTCGACCTAAACACCATTCTTATACGCAGATAACATACTTTTGACTTGGACAACTTTTTTCACAACATTTATTGACCTAGAAAACATATTTTCGACAGAGAACATTTTTCGACACACACACAATTTTTTGTCCCAGACTCCATTTTTTTTTACTTAGACACCATATTTTCGATGTAGATAGCATTATTTCGTATCGGGTAAAATTTTTCAACCTAGAATCATTTTTTCTCCCAGACAACTATTTTTCGACTGAAACAGTCGACACAGACTCCATTTTTTTGTCCCAAACATCTTTTTTGAATTGACACATTTTTTTAATCCGCACACATTTTTCCTACCGTGGCTCAATTTTTTAACCCAGACACTATTTTTCGACCAAGAACCCATTTTGTAGTCCCAAACAACATATTTCAACCTAGACATCATTTTCTGACCTAAACAACATTTTTCCACACGCACCCCATTTTTCAAACCGGGCTCCATTTTTTTACCCACGCATCATTTTCGACCCACACTCCATATTTTCGATCCAAAAAACATTTTCGATAGAGACTCTATCTTTTTAGGCCCAGGCATCATTTTACAACCGAGACTGCATTTCTCGACGCATAAAATTTTTTCGACTGAGACTGCATTTTTGACCCAGCCAATATTTTCAGATCAGGCAGTATGTTCTCGACATGTACACCATTCTCATACGCAGATAACATTTTTTTGACATTGACAACATTGTTAACGGACAACCCATTTTTTTGACCCAGGCACCATTTTTCGACCCCAGAAATAATTTTACAGCCGAGGTGTCCTTTTTCGACCAATACCCCAATTTTGGAACCAGGCACAATCTTTTCGACCGCCACACCACATTACGATCAAGACACCATTTTTGGACAGAAAACCGACCCGCACAACAATTTTTGACCCAGAGTCCGTTTTTCTTATTTAGATATCATTTTCTTCGTGTGCACTGCATTTTCTCGTAATATAGAACATTAAGCATTTTGTCATTTTAGAAATTATTTTTTGACCCGTATAGTATTTTCGATACATACTCCTATTTTTTAGCCACACGCCATTTATTTCACCTAGACAATTTCTTCGACTTCGATCCCATTTTTTGGCCTAGACACAATACTCTGACTCGGACAACATTTTTCGACCCGCACCCCGGTTTTCGTCCCATACTCCATTTTTTTGAAACAGATTACATTTAGCAACGCAGTCATCATTTTCTCGATTGACACACCTTTTTTTCCAATCAAGACCCCCTTTTGTGATCCAAACTATATTTTCGACAAAGGGGCTCATTTTTTCGACCCAGGCATCATTTTTCAACAGAGATTGCATTTTTTGACCCAAACAACATTTCAACTAAGACTGCATTTTTTTTACCCAACCAATATATTCGAACCATGCCCTGTCTTGTCGACCTAAACACCATTCTTATATGCAGATAACATTATTGCAACATGGACAACATTTTTCACACCATTTTTTGACCTAGAAAACATGTTTTCGACCCAGACAACATTTTTCGACCCACACACAATTTTTTGTAACAGACACCATTTTTTCGACATAGATAGCATTTTTTTGTCTCGGGTAAAATTTTTCAACCTAGACTCCATTTTTCACTCAGAAAACTATTTTTCGACCGAGACACCATTTTTTAACCCGGACAGCATTTCGACAAAGGCACTCATTTTTCGACCCAGGCATCATTTTTCGTATCGGGTAAAATTTTTCTACCTAGACTCCATTTTTCACCGAGACAACTATTTTTCGACCGGGACAGTATTTTCGATACAGACTCCATTTGTTTGCCCCAAACATCATTTTCGAATTCACACATTTTTTCAACCCGCACACATTTTTCATACCGAGACTCCATTTTTCAACCCAGACACCATTTTTTTACCAAGAACCCATTTTATAGACCCAAACAACATATTTCGACCCAGTTATCATTTTTTTGACATGTTATGCATTTTCTCGTATTATACAACATTTAGCATTTTGTCGTTTTAGAAACTATTTTCGACCCGTACAGTATTTTCGATACAGAATCGAATTTTTTAGCCGAACGCCTCGCCCAAACAAAATTTCTTTGGATTCCATCCCATTTTTTGGCCTAGACCTAATATTTTGACCCGGATAACATTTTTCGATCCAACCTGTATATCCGACATAGGCGCTCATTTTTTCGACCCAGGCATCACTTTTCAACAGAGACTGCATTTTTTGACCCTTACAGCATTTTCGACTGAGACTGCATTTTTTAAACCCAACAAATATATTCGAACCAGGCCCTGTTTTGTCGACCTAAACACCATTCTTATACGCAGATAACATATTTTTGACTTGGACAACTTTTTTCACAACATTTATTAACCTAGAAAACATATTTTCGACAGAGACAACATTTTTCGACCCACACACAATTTTTTGTCCCAGACTCCATTTTTTTTTACTTAGACACCATATTTTCGATGTAGATAGCATTATTTCGTATCGGGTAAAATTTTTCAACCTAGAATCGTTTTTTCTCCCAGACAACTATTTTTCGACTCAAACAGTATTTTCGACACAGACTCCATTTTTTTGTCCCAAACATCTTTTTTGAATTGACACATTTTTTTAATCCGCACACATTTTTCCTACCGTGGCTCAATTTTTTAACCCAGACACCATTTTTCGACCAAGAACCCATTTTGTAGTCCCAAACAACATATTTCAACCTAGACATCATTTTCTGACCTAAACAACATTTTTCCACACGCACCCCATTTTTCAAACCGGGCTCCATTTTTTTACCCACGCATCATTTTCGACCCACACTCCATATTTTCGATCCAAAAAACATTTTCGATAGAGACTCTCACTTTTTAGGCCCAGGCATCATTTTACAACCGAGACTGCATTTCTCGACGCATAAAATTTTTTCGACTGAGACTGCATTTTTGACCCAGCCAATATTTTCAGATCAGGCAGTATGTTCTCGACATGTACACCATTCTCATACGCAGATAACATTTTTTCGACATTGACAACATTGTAACGGACAACCCATTTTTTTGACCCAGGCACCATTTTTTGACCCCATAAATAATTTTTCAGCCGAGGTGTCCTTTTTCGACCAATACCCCAATTTTGGAACCAGGCACAATCTTTTCGACCGCCACACCACATTACGATCAAGACACCATTTTTGGACAGAAAACCGACCCGCACAACAATTTTTGACCCAGAGTCCGTTTTTTTTATTTAGATATCATTTTCTTCATGTGCACTGCATTTTCTCGTAATATAGAACATTTAGCATTTTGTCATTTTAGAAATTATTTTTTGACCCGTATAGTATTTTCGATACATACTCCTATTTTTTAGCCACACGCCATTTATTTCACCTAGACAATTTCTTCGACTTCGATCCCATTTTTTGGCCTAGACACAATACTATGACTCGCACAACATTTTTCGACCCGCACCCCGGTTTTCGTCCCATACTCCATTTTTTTGAAACAGATTACATTTAGCAACGCCGTCATCATTTTCTCGATTGACACACCTTTTATTCCAACCGAGACCCCGTTTTATGATCCAAACTATATTTTCGACAAAGGGGCTCATTTTTTCGACCCAGGCATCATTTTTCAACAGATATTGCATTTTTCGACCCAAACAACATTTCAACTAAGACTGCATTTTTTTGACCCAACCAATATATTCGAACCATGCCCTGTCTTGTCGACCTAAACAGCATTCTTATATGCAGATAACATTATTTCAACATGGACAACATTTTTCACACCATTTTTTGACCTAGAAAACATGTTTTCGACCTAGACAACATTTTTCGACCCACACACAATTTTTTGTAACAGACACCATTTTTTCGACATAGATAGCATTTTTTTGTCTCGGGTAAAATTTTTCAACCTAGACTCCATTTTTCACTCAGAAAACTATTTTTCGACCGAGACACCATTTTTTAACCCGGACAGCATTTCGACAAAGGCACTCATTTTTTGACCCAGGCATCATTTTTCGTATCGGGTAAAATTTTTCTACCTAGACTCCATTTTTCACCGAGACAACTATTTTTCGACCGGGACAGTATTTTCAACACAGACTCCATTTGTTTGCCCCAAACATCATTTTCGAATTCACACATTTTTTCAACCCGCACACATTTTTCATACCGAGACTCCATTTTTTAACCCAGACACCATTTTTTTACCAAGAACCCATTTTATAGACCCAAACAACATATTTCGACCCAGTTATCATTTTTTTGACATGTTCTGCATTTTCTCGTATTATACAACATTTAGCATTTTGTCGTTTTGGAAACTATTTTCGACCCGTACAGTATTTTCGATACAGAATAGAATTTTTTAGCCGAACGCCATTTTTTTCGCCCAAACAAAATTTCTTTGGATTCCATCCCATTTTTTGGCCTAGACATAATATTTGGAGCCGGATAAAATTTTTCGATCCAACCTGTATATCCGACATAGGCGCTCATTTTTTCGACCCAGGCATCACTTTTCAACAGAGACTGCATTTTTTGACCCATACAGCATTTTCGACTAAGACTGCATTTTTTAAACCCAACAAATATATTCGAACAAGGCCCTGTTTTGTCGACCTAAACACCATTCTTATACGCAGATAACATATTTTTGAGTTGGACAACTTTTTTCACAACATTTATTGACCTAGAAAACATATTTTCGACAGAGACAACATTTTTCGACCCACACACAATTTTTTGTCCCAGACTCCATTTTTTTTTACTTAGACACCATATTTTCGATGTTGATAGCATTATTTCGTATCGGGTAAAATTTTTCATCCTAGAATCATTTTTTCTCCCAGACAACTATTTTTCGACTGAAACAGTATTTTCGACACAGACTCCACTTTTTTGTCCCAAACATCTTTTTTGAATTGACACATTTTTTTAATCCGCACACATTTTTCCTACCGTGGCTCAATTTTTTAACCCAGACACCATTTTTCGACCAAGAACCCATTTTGTAGTCCCAAACAACATATTTCAACCTAGACATCATTTTCTGACCTAAACAACATTTTTTCACACGCACCCCATTTTTCAAACCGGGCTCCATTTTTTTACCCACGCATCATTTTCGACCCACACTCCATATTTCGATCCAAAAAACATTTTCGATAGAGACTCTCACTTTTTAGGCCCAGGCATCATTTTACAACCGAGACTGCATTTCTCTACGCATAAAATTTTTTCGACTGAGACTGCATTTTTGACCCAGCCAATATTTTCAGATCAGGCAATATGTTCTCGACATGTACACCATTCTCATACGCAGATAACATTTTTTCGACATTGACAACATTGTTAACGGACAACCCATTTTTTTGACCCAGCCACCATTTTTCGACCCCAGAAATAATTTTTCAGTCGAGGTGTCCTTTTTCGACCAATACCCCAATTTTGGAACCAGGCACAATCTTTTCGACCGCCACACCACATTACGATCAAGACACCATTTTTGGACAGAAAACTGACCCGCACAACAATTTTTGACCCAGAGTCCGTTTTTTTTTTTAGATATCATTTTCTTCATGTGCACTGCATTTTCTCGTAATATAGAACATTTAGCATTTTGTCATTTTAGAAATTATTTTTTGACCCGTATAGTATTTTCGATACATACTCCTATTTTTTAGCCACACGCCATTTATTTCACCTAGACAATTTGTTCGACTTCGATCCCATTTTTTGGCCTAGACACAATACTCTGACTCGGACAACATTTTTCGACGCGCACCCCGGTTTTCGTCCCATACTCCATTTTTTTGAAACAGATTACATTTAGCAACGCCGTCATCATTTTCTCGATTGACACACCTTTTATTCCAACAGAGACCCCCTTTTGTGATCCAAACTATATTTTCGACAAAGGGGCTCATTTTTTCGACCCAGGCATCATTTTTCAACAGAGATTGCATTTTTCGACCTAAACAATATTTCAACTAAGACTGCATTTTTTTGACCCAACCAATATATTCGAACCATGCCCTGTCTTGTCGACCTAAACACCATTCTTATATGCAGATAACATTATTTCAACATGGACAACATTTTTCACACCATTTTTTGACCTAGAAAACATGTTTTCGACCCAGACAACATTTTTCGACCCACACACAATTTTTTGTAACACACACCATTTTTTCGACATAGATAGCATTTTTTAACCCGGACAACATTTCCACAAAGGCACTCATTTTTCGACCCAGCCATCATTTTTCGTATCGGGTAAAATTTTTCTACCTAGACTCCATTTTTCACCGAGACAACTATTTTTCGACCGGGACAGTATTTTCGACACAGACTCCATTTGTTTGCCCCAAACATCATTTTCGAATTCACACATTTTTTCAACCCGCACACATTTTTCATACCGAGACTCCATTTTTTAACCCAGACACCATTTTTTACCAAGAACCCATTTTATAGACCCAAACAACATATTTCGACCCAGTTATCATTTTTTTGACATGTTCTGCATTTTCTCGTATTATACAACATTTAGCATTTTGTAGTTTTAGAAACTATTTTCGACCCGTATAGTATTTTCGATACAGAATCGAATTTTTTAGCCGAACGCCATTTTTTTCGCCCAAACAAAATTTCTTTGGATTCCATCCCATTTTTTGGCCTAGACATAATATTTTGACCCGGATAACATTTTTCGATCCAACCTGTATATCCGACATAGGCGCTCATTTTTTCGACCCAGGCATCAGTTTTCAACAGAGACTGCATTTTTTGACCCATACAGCATGTTCGACTAAGATTGCATTTTTTAAACCCAACAAATATATTCGAACCAGGCCCTGTTTTGTCGACCTAAACACCATTCTTATACGCAGATAACATATTTTTGACTTGGACAACTTTTTTCACAACATTTATTGACCTAGAAAACATATTTTCGACAGAGAAAACATTTTTCGACCCACACACAATTTTTTGTCCCAGACTCCATTTTTTTTTTACTTAGACACCATATTTTCGATGTAGATAGCATTATTTCGTATCGCGTAAAATTTTTCAACCTAGAATCGTTTTTTCTCCCAGACAACTATTTTTCGACTGAAACAGTATTTTCGACACAGACTCCATTTTTTTGTCCCAAACATCTTTTTTGAATTGACACATTTTTTTAATCCACACACATTTTTCCTACCATGGCTCAATTTTTTAACCCAGACACCATTTTTCGACCAAGAACCCATTTTGTAGTCCCAAACAACATATTTCAACCTAGACATCATTTTCTGACCTAAACAACATTTTTCCACACGCACCCCATTTTTCAAACCGGGCTCCATTTTTTTTACCCACGCATCATTTTCGACCCACACTCCATATTTTCGATCCAAAAAACATTTTCGATAGAGACTCACTTTTTAGGCCCAGGCATCATTTTACAACCGAGACTGCATTTCTCGACGCGGGGCAAGGCTTCATGACAGCCACCTCCCCTAATCCACTCAAGGACGAAAACCGGTCCGATGGAAGGCCGACTCAGTACGCCCCGAACGTCGAAACAGAGGATGCCCTTAAACCGGGACACCTCAAGCCCACATGGTCGCCGTACCCCGAAGGAAGGCTCCTAGCGACTATGACCTGCGTAGCCCTTCTGACGGTTCTAGGTGGTGCAGAAGCACGCATGAACGATCTCGGCCACCGCGAGGTCAATTAAATAACCATAGCCCTTCTAACTGGCGCTCCACAATCGTCCCAACATAAGGGAGGTAGAAAACTGCGCCCGTAGAGTGCCCCTTTTTCAATTCATCTGGATGCTCGAATGGCAGTCGTCTCACAGGCAGACCCCTACCCAAAGGGTGGTGCCTCATCCAACAGCCCCAAGTCGAGCACGCAGGCAAATAGCATGTCCTCCAAAGCCTAAATCGTCCTCATTGCCTGGCGGTCCGTCAGTATCGAAACGCTGTACTTAAAAGGGAGGCTCGCGCGAAAAGCCTGCCAAAGGCTGCGCCAGAACCTCGAAGTAACCCACGCGTCTCAGCCCGAAATAGCACCGACTGGAGTGCCATGAAGACGAACAATCGCGAAGGCTCAAACCCGCGTCGAAGCGTCCAGAGACTCAGTCAGTTGGATAGGGAGGAAAGTGCGGACCTAGTCAATCGGTCAATGATCACCCAGACGGCATCGTGACCCGAACGTGACTTTAGCGAGCCCACAACGAAATCCATGATAACTCACTCCCACATCCACTGAGGATTCTCGACGGACAAACGCATTCCAACGCGACGATCCACAACTTCACCTGAGGGCATGCCAACCAACATTCTCAACGAAGGCTACCTCAGAACAGCCCACGGAGGTCCAATAACATATTCGAGATCCTCGTAGGCATCTGGCGTATTCGTCTACCCCGACGGCAGTACACAAAATTCGTAGTGCCCGAAACGGTCACGAAAGGCCAACTAAAGAATGCCCAACTCCCGAATCTCCAATTAGGGTACCCTGCGCGAAGATCGATCAACAGAAAGACACTAGCTCTCAAAGCTGGTTAAAACAGATCATCAATTCGCGACAAGGGGTACTTGATCTTCAACCCCAATGGGGAGATCAAAATAATTCCTAGGACGATTAAGTCCAAATCTGCTCCTCGAGCATGGCTGACGCTCATGATGACCCTTACACGCTGGGTAAGCCGCTCGACCGCACTTAATCTGTAAAACACGCAATAGGAGGTCGTCGATTCCCGACAATGCCTAAGCGACGTCATCTACCTGATATGGCGGTTGAGTCCCATCACGAACACTTAGCGTCACGTCTCTTCATTTACGACCCATGTGGGGGCAAAACGCGACAGTACCTCAAACTGTGCTTCACATGCCGCCACCTACAGGTCGCCCAACTATAACCATTGGAACTCCAGCATCATGCACTCAATGGGCAGATTCATCACGGGGAGTCCAAGCTCTCGACGTCATCAAGTAACACTCTCCCGGTGTGGCCTCTACCTGGTAGCCTCCCATGTCCACTATCTCTGCTATATGGGCACACCAACAAGCGTCGTGGATAGTCCCAGGGAGCACCTCACAGGTCTCTTGCCTCTACCGGGTAGCTACTATGCACGATGATATATTGAAGCGACTCCAGATATGGCTATGGAACCCTAGTCCAGAAGCTATCGCCCACTAAGCTGCAACAAGATGCACTCAATCCCGATCATATGCATCACCACCCGCCATCGCACCTTCCAAGTGAGGAAAAAATCAAACATCAATTGATGCTTCAAAGGTATTCCTTGACTGGGAAAAGAACCTCGGGAGGGCCTCATGAGGTCCCGATATAGGATATCCCGACAACCAAACAAGGAACACGGAGTACCCTAGCCCGGGTCTCAACGCTGACCCTGCATGGCCCCTTATCCTGAGTAGGAAGGCTAGAAGAAGACATCACCCCTTAATGAATACTACACCACATCCTCAACGCTTGAAACTGGTGCCGCACGCAACTCTATGGTATACCCCCGATAAACAGAACGGAGGAGACTACGGTCTCCAACCGGTGCATGGGGTATCCCTGGCACCACTAGTGGACCTACCGCTAAGGGTATCTACGGGATCGCCACGCGGGCCGCCCGCAGCTCCTAGATCTCTCGTGCCTGCTCAGCCAACGCTCCAGTCTATGCCTCCAGTGCTCTAGTCTGAGTGTCCAGAAGATCTTCCATCTCAGCGTTAGCTCGCGCCCTCGCTGGAGGCATCCTGCGCAAGTCCTGGCCCAACAGCCGAGAACTCTCAAGTAGACTCCGCGCCCCCGGTAGGTTCGAAAACCTCCGAAGCCCAAGGGTGACCACGTCCACGCGCCCGTCTCCGAGGAGGCATATCAGCAACTAAGGAACCAGCACTAGGATCAGAATACTCGTCTCGAAATCCTAGGACTCATCTCAAAGAAAACAATTGGCTCTGACAGGACATGGCTCTGATACCAACTTTTGTCACGCCCCAGGGCGGCCGTCCCCGAGACGTGGCAAATATATAAATGATATCAGTAATCCATACACGAGGTCAAATAAATACTCCACAAGAGAAAAGGCAATACACAAGTAACTGACATCAAATATATACAAAAAGCGGAAGCTCAAATGACTAAGTCTGTAATTCAAAGACATATTACAGACTAGAGTACACAATCAACTGTCCTGTGAGAGCCAATATATACAATAACTGACATCAACAGTCTACATACCGTGCACAAGCACAAGTATAATACATACAATGAAAAGGGAATGCTGATAGCCTCCGACTCGCAAGACATCCAACGCGAACGCGGGTCTCCTACTCGGATGGCGCCAGGGGAGCTCTTCTCTTGGATCCGACTCAGCGTCAACTGGGGAAAAACATAAGCGAGGGGTGAGCTACAAGCTCAGTGAGTGGTCAGAAACCAAACACCAACACAACATTCGATCCTAAGGCAATCTCCTATCAAGGAAACCATGGGTAGAAACCCAACGGTTAACAAGGTCACACGGCGGTGCGACCCTACCCTGCCCTCGCCCTAGCCCCCACAGGGGTGAGTCTAGGGACTCGAAGGACAACTTGCTGTTCTACACCGTTCGTCATCCGGTAGCGCTCTCCCAGGCAGCCTCTACCTGGAGCCGGCCACGGTCAGTACACTGTCGAGCGCATCGATGGTACCTACAGGTGGGGGTCCACCCAGGGCGGCTCGTACCTAGGAAGCATCCACACGGATCCGGCGAAGGGGAGAACGATAATTCAGGCTTGCAACATCGTCGGTGGTCCACCCTCGTGTAGCCTCACCTGGTACACTCCCCTGACCAGTACATCTGCCGAATGCATCGGGAGTACCTACAGTGGGAGTCCTCTGTCAGGGCAGCTTCTACGTCGGGACCCCGGTATACGACGATATTGGGAGGAAACACTACTTGTTCGCAGCGCGAACCCTATGGAAAGCCAATCACTCAAGCTGGTGGGTCAAGTATCAACTCGAGCCCACACACTCACACCAACACCCTCACCTCCGAAGGGTGACCTAGGTTGTCGGAAGTAACTGTACCAATCCCTCACCTTCACCCCAAAAGGGGTGACCCAGTCTCTTGGGAAGAGACTAGATCGTTTCTAAGCCCTTGGTCCACCGGTAGCCCTTTCCCCGGGTAGCCTCTGCCTGACATACTCCCACGATCAGTACACTGTCGACCACAGCGATGGTACCTACAGATGGGAGCCCGGTGCCAAGACAGCAATGGTACGCCGAGAAGTTCCTACACGGATCCAACGAAGGGGAAAAACGATAACTCATGCTTGCAGCGCAAACCCCACGGGAAAACCATCTATACAAACTGACGGGTCGAGTATCAACGCGACCCCACCCTACTCACGCCAACACCCTCACCCTCACCCCGACGGGTGACATAGGATCTTGGGGAAGAGGTCGATTGTTCTAAGCCCTTGGTCCACCGGTAGCCCTTTCCCCGGGTAGCCTCTACCTGACATACTCCCACGATCAGTACACTCTCGACCGAAGCGATGGTACCTACAAATGGGAGCCCGGTGCCAGGACAGCGTTTCCAACGCCGGGAAGTTCCTACACGGATCCAACGAAGGGGGGAAACAATCTACGCTCGCGGATACGATCCTCTTGGATCCGTCATCATCGGTTATCAAACACCGATAGGCGCAATGAATTCTCATGAATTCCCTCCAGGGCGCATAACTCATATGCGGGGAAGACATTAATTATAAGTGTCAAAACCATGGTATGACCCCACAAGAGGTCATACACTTGTCTAATATATATGCAATTAACTACCCAACGATGACCTACTTAAACATGCATACATGGCATCAAACAGATAAACACACACAAATTACAACCTATTATACGTTGGATAACACCAACCTAGAAGGGAAGGGTTAAGCGCGATCTGCGCAACAACAGGTGCATGCCAATAATTCCAAGCAAACCCGAGTCAAGTAGGAACTACATCTACTCACTCGGTTCGCGAAGAGAAGGAGGGCGAGGGAGAGGGAATGCCTCATCCTCTCTCGAGCTGGTCATAGTTTTGCCCCAACAGATGGGTGCAACAACTATACCACACCCTCGAGTCCTAAATCAGAGGAATATTACGCATACACCCGTTATTAACCCAAGTTTAGACATGCCTGATATGTTCAAATGATAATAAGGGTAGTATTTCATACAAAATACCTAAATCATGCCATATTCTATACAATACATAGGCAAGTATAAGGTAGAATAGGGGTTCTACACAATATACGAGCTATACATCCTAGCATGCATGATATCTAGCATAATTAGGGTGCAATTAAAGCCCCATGGAAGCGCGAAGCACGACTACGTGCATCGGGCGCTCCCGGAAGGGTTGGAATCAAACCACTCACCTAACGAGCGCACGTCTCGCGAAACGCAATAGAGCGACGAATTGAATCCGAAGCCTGAAATCAAACCGCCAAGGATCATCCAATGGTTGCATTTGGCTATAACAAGCTGCTCGACACCACGAAGCACTCCGAACGCGTCTGAGCACCGCAAGCACGCCCTCGAGTACCCCGTGCACGCTGCCCATGCACCCCGCACGCATCAAACAACGTTAAGCACGCCCTCGAGCACCTCGTGCACGCTGCCCGCACACTCCGCACGCATCGGGCAAGGCCAAGCACGCCCTCGAGCACCCCGTGCACGCTGCCCGCACACTCCGCACGCATCGGGCAAGGCCAAGCACGCCCTCGAGCACCCCGTGCACGCTGCCCGCACACTCCGCACGCATCGGGCAAGGCCAAGCACGCCCTCGAGCACCCCGTGCACGCTGCCCGCACACTCCGCACGCATCGGGCAAGGCCAAGCACGCCCTCGAGCACCCCGTGCACGCTGCCCGCACACTCCGCACGCATCGGGCAAGGCCAAGCACGCCCTCGAGCACCTCGTGCACGCTGCCCGCACACTCCGCACGCATCGAACAACGTCACGCACGCCCTCGAGCACCCCGTGCACGCTGCCCACGCACTCCGCATGCATCGAACAACGTCAAGCACGTCCTCGAGCACCTCATGCACGCTTCCCGCGCACTCCGCACGCATGCGAGCACCTCATGCACGCTTCCCGCGCACTCCGCACGCATGCGAGCACCTCATGCATGCTTCCCGCGCACTCTGCACGCATGCGAGCACGCCGAGCGTGCACCCGCAGCCCCCGCATACCTCTTATGTGATCTCGAGTGTACCAATGCGTCAATCCCACGCCTCAACTTGTACACAAACACGAGTTTAGATGATGCATGAGGAAAGCCAATGGAAAGAGGAGAAGAAGAGGCATACTTGGTTCACTCACACATATCCACAAACATGTGGCATGCACACCTACACAACACATACAACTTGAGCATGTGCTTCTCCCTCTTCATCCCTTTCAATTTCCATGCACACACAATCAACACAAGGCAATGGAGCCTTCACTCCTTCCAACCAGCCACAAGAGACATGGCTGAACCCAACCAAGTGGAGCGGGAGGTCCCTACGCGGCTCCGGCATGGCCGCCGCCGTAGCTCCACCGCTACCACCACCGATCCCGCACCTCCTCTCAAACAACACCTTCAAAGACATTGGAAGAGGAGACTTCATCATCACCTTCACTTTCTCCTCTTCATTGTGGCATTTCATCAAGCATGTGGGGGCTGAACATACACAAAGGGCTGGACCATGTGAGGGAGCTTGAAAGAGAGGAGGAGATGAGAAACAACAACAAATACACATATATGTACACTCACCTTCACTTCCTCCATTAGATTCTCCTCCAAACCATGCTCCAATCACACAACCACACCCAAAAGGGGCTGGACTAGAGAGCAACAGATGGGAGAGGGAAGAGACCCCAAGTCGTAACATTTGGGGGTGAATTTATAGCCATAAGTGATCAAATGGCAAAATCGCCCCTGACCCGTAATTTCTGAACGGGCTTCACTTAAACGGTCATAACTTCCTCAATACAGCTCCGAATTGCATGATTCCAGTGGCATTGGAAAGATAAGACGATTATCTACAACTTTCATGTTTACACCCAGATCAAATAACCTCTCCAGTTATTTTAAAATCTAGGCTAAACATCTTACAGGGCTGCTGCCTGGATTTTTCAACTTCGGGGTATACATGGAAAAATACCCATAACTTTTAATATACGAATCCAGTTGATCCAATTCCACTTCTATATGGAAGCTATCTCCAAACTTAACATCTCGTAATAATATCGGATTTTTACCTCATCATCTTGGATTTTAACAAAATCAAATCCAAATGACAATCCGAAACTGCATAATTCCAAAAATGTTATCGGAATTAAACGAAAATTTTATGGGCAGTATTAAACAATACCAGGACCCATAATATGCAGTTATATCTTCAATCAGAGTCCTTAAACCCCAGAAGGTAGCTAAAAATCAAAATTTTAGCGACTCTGATCGAAATTAGGACTCTAAATGACACAGGTCTAACAGAGACGCCATTTTTTAACCCGGACAGCATTTCGACAAAGGCACTCATTTTTCGACCCAGGCATCATTTTTCGTATCGGGTAAAATTTTTCTACCTAGACTCCATTTTTCACCGAGACAACTATTTTTCGACCGGGACAGTATTTTCGACAAGACTCCATTTGTTTGCCCCAAACATCATTTTCGAATTCACACATTTTTTCAACCCGCACAGATTTTTCATACCGAGACTCCATTTTTTAACCCAGACACCATTTTTTTACCAAGAACCCATTTTATAGACCGAAACAACATATTTCGACCCAGTTATCATTTTTTTGACATGTTCTGCATTTTCTCGTATTATACAACATTTAGCATTTTGTCGTTTTAGAAACTATTTTCGACCCGTACAGTATTTTCGATACAGAATCGAATTTTTCAGCCGAACGCCATTTTTTTCGCCCAAACAAAATTTCTTTGGATTCCATCCCATTTTTTGGCCTAGACATAATATTTTGACCCGGATAACATTTTTCGATCCAACCTGTATATCCGACATAGGCGCTCATTTTTTCGACCCAGGCATCACTTTTCAACAGAGACTGCATTTTTTGACCCATACAGCATTTTCGACTAAGACTGCACTTTTTAAACCCAACAAATATCTTCGGACCAGGCCCTGTTTTGTCGACCTAAACACCATTCTTATACGCAGATAACATATTTTTGACTTGGACAACTTTTTTCACAACATTTATTGACCTAGAAAACATATTTTCGACAGAGACAACATTTTTCGACCCACACACAATTTTTTGTCCCAGACTCCATTTTTTTTTTACTTAGACACCATATTTTCGATGTAGATAGCATTATTTCGTATCGCGTAAAATTTTTCAACCTAGAATCGTTTTTTCTCCCAGACAACTATTTTTCGACGGAAACAGTATTTTCGACACAGACTCCATTTTTTTGTCCCAAACATCTTTTTTGAATTGACACATTTTTTTAATCCGCACACATTTTTCCTACCGTGGCTCAATTTTTTAACCCAGACACCATTTTTCGACCAAGAACCCATTTTGTAGTCCCAAACAACATATTTCAAACTAGACATCATTTTCTGACCTAAACAACATTTTTCCACACGCACCCCATTTTTCAAACCGGGCTCCATTTTTTTACCCACGCATCATTTTCGACCCACACTCCATATTTTCGATCCAAAAAACATTTTCGATAGAGACTCTCACTTTTTAGGCCCAGGCATCATTTTACAACCGAGACTGCATTTCTCGACGCTTAAAATTTTTTCGACTGAGACTGCATTTTTGACCCAGCCAATATTTTCAGATCAGGCAGTATGTTCTCGACATGTACACCGTTCTCATACGCAGATAACATTTTTTCGACATTGACAACATTGTTAACGGACAACCCATTTTTTGACCCAGGCACCATTTTTCGACCCCAGAAATAATTTTTCAGCCGAGGGTCCTTTTTCGACCAATACCCCAATTTTGGAACCAGGCACAATCTTTTCGACCGCCACACCACATTACGATCAAGACACCATTTTTGGACAGAAAACCGACCCGCACAACAATTTTTGACCCAGAGTCAGTTTTTTTTATTTAGATATCATTTTCTTCATGTGCACTGCATTTTCTCGTAATATAGAACATTTAGCATTTTGTCATTTTAGAAATTATTTTTTGACCCGTATAGTATTTTCGATACATACTCCTATTTTTTAGCCACACGCCATTTATTTCACCTAGACAATTTGTTCGACTTCGATCCCATTTTTTGGCCTAGACACAATACTCTGACTCGGACAACATTTTTCGACCCGCACCCCGGTTTTTGTCCCATACTCCATTTTTTTGAAACAGATTACATTTAGCAACGCCGTCATCATTTCCTCGATTGACACACCTTTTATTCCAACCGAGACCCCCTTTTGTGATCCAAACTATATTTTCGACAAAGGGGCTCATTTTTTCGACCCAGGCATCATTTTTCAACAGAGATTGCATTTTTCGACCCAAACAACATTTCAACTAAGACTGCATTTTTTTGACCCAACCAATATATTCGAACCATGCCCTGTCTTGTCGACCTAAACACCATTCTTATATGCAGATAACATTATTCAACATGGACAACATTTTTCACACCATTTTTTGACCTAGAAAACATGTTTTTGACCCAGACAACATTTTTCGACCCACACACAATTTTTTGTAACAGACACCATTTTTTCGACATAGATAGCATTTTTGTCTCTGGTAAAATTTTTCAACCTAGACTCCACTTTTCACTCAGAAAACTAATTTTCGACCAAGACCTCATTTTTTAACCCGGACAGCATTTCGACAAAGGCACTCATTTTTCGACCCACGCATCATTTTTCGTATTGGGTAAAATTTTTCTACCTAGACTCCATTTTTCACCAAGACAACTATTTTTCGACCGGGACAGTATTTTCGACACAGACTCCATTTGTTTGCCCCAAACATCATTTTCGAATTCACACATTTTTTCAACCCGCACACATTTTTCATACCGAGACTCCATTTTTTAACCCAGAGACCATTTTTTTACCAAGAACCCATTTTATAGACCCAAACAACATATTTCGACCCAGTTATCATTTTTTTGACATGTTCTGCATTTTCTCGTATTATACAACATTTAGCATTTTGTCGTTTTAGAAACTATTTTCGACCCGTACAGTATTTTCGATACAGAATCGAATTTTTTAGCTGAACGCCATTTTTTTCGCCCAAACAAAATTTCTTTGGATTCCATCCCATTTTTTGGCCTAGACATAATATTTTGACCCGGATAACATTTTTCGATCCAACCTGTATATCCGACATAGGCGCTCATTTTTTCGACCCAGGCATCACTTTCAACAGAGACTGCATTTTTTGACCCATACAGCATGTTCGACTAAGATTGCATTTTTTAAACCCAACAAATATATTCGAACCAGGCCCTGTTTTGTCGACCTAAACACCATTCTTATACGCAGATAACATATTTTTGACTTGGACAACTTTTTTCACAACATTTATTGACCCAGAAAACATATTTTCGACAGAGAAAACATTTTTCGACCCACACACAATTTTTTGTCCCAGACTCCATTTTTTTTTTACTTAGACACCATATTTTCGATGTAGATAGCATTATTTCGTATCGCGTAAAATTTTTCAACCTAGAATCGTTTTTTCTCCCAGACAACTATTTTTCGACTGAAACAGTATTTTCGACACAGACTCCATTTTTTTGTCCCAAACATCTTTTTTGAATTGACACATTTTTTTAATCCGCACAGATTTTTCCTACCATGGCTCAATTTTTTAACCCAGACACCATTTTTCGACCAAGAACCCATTTTGTAGTCCCAAACAACATATTTCAACCTAGACATGTTAGACCTGTGTCATTTAGAGTCCTAATTTCGATCGGAGTCGCTAAAATTTTGGTTTTTAGCTACCTGTTGGGGTTTGAAGACTCTGATTGAAGAAATAACTGCATATTATGGGTCCTGGTACTGTTTAGTACTGCCCATAAAATTTTCGTTTAATTCCGATAACGTTTTTGGAATTATGCAGTTTTGAATTGGTTTCGGATTTGATTTTGTTAAAATCCAAGATGATGAGGTAAAAATCCGATATTATTACGAGATGTTAAGTTTGGGGATAGCTTCCATATAGAAGTGGAATTGGATCAACTGGATTCGTATATTAAAAGTTATGGGTATTTTTCCATGTATACCCCGAAGTTGAGGAAATCCAGGCTGCAGCCCTATAAGATGTTTAGCCTAGATTTCGGAATAGCTGGAGGGGTTATTTGATCTAGATGTAAACATGAAAGTTGTAGATAATCGTCTTATCTTTCAAATGCCACTGGAATTATGCAATTCGGAGTTGTATGGAGGGAGTTATGGCCGTTTAAGTGAAGTCTGTCCAGGATTTCGGGGCAGGGACACTTTGGTCGTTTGTCACCACTTTTAGATATTTATGTGCCTAAAATATCTCTCGTCCCCCTCTCTCTCGAGCAGATCTGCAGGTGTGAAAAATGAGGAGGAGAAATTGGAGGTGGTGATGAAGTCTTCTCTTCCATGTCTTTGAAGGTGTGTTGTTGAGGGGGAGGTGCGGAGGTCGGTGGTGGTAGCGGTGGAGCTACAGTGGCGGGCATGCCGGAGCCGCGGATGGACCTCCCGCTCTCCTCCGTTGGGTTCAGCCGGGTCTGTTGCGGCTGTTGGGAAGAGTAGAAGTTCCATTGCCTTGTTGTTGTTGTGTGTGCTTGGAATTGAAGAAGTTGAAGAGGGGGGAAACACATATTCAAGTGTTATGTGTTGTGTATGTGTGCACACCACTTGTTTGTGGATATGTGTGAGTGAACCAAGTATGCCTCTTCTTCTCCTCTTTCCATTGGCTTTCCTCATGCATCATCTAACTCGTGTTTGTGTACTAGTTGGGGCGTGGGATTGACGCATTGGTACACTCGAGATCACATAAGAGGTATGCGGAGGCTGCGGGTGCGCGCTCGGCGTGCTCGCATGCGTGCGGAGGCGCGGGAAGCGTGCGTGAGGTGCTCGCATGCGTGCGGAAGGCGCGGGAAGCGTGCATGAGGTGCTCGCATGCGTGCGGAGTGCGCGGGAAGCGTGCATGAGGTGCTCGCATGCGTGCGGAATGCGTGGGCAGCATGCACGAGGTGCTCGAGATCGTGCTTGACGTTGTTCGATGCGTGCGGAGTGCGTGGGCAGCGTGCACGGGGTGCTCGAGGGCGTGCTTGGCCTTGCCCGATGCGTGCGGAGTGTGCGGGCAGCGTGCACGAGGTGCTCGAGGGTGTGCTTGACGTTGTTCGATGCGTGCGGAGTGTGCGGGCAGCGTGCACGAGGTGCTCGAGGGCGTGCTTGGCCTTGCCCGATGCGTGCGGAGTGCGTGGGAAGCATGCACGAGGTGCTCGAGGACGTGCTTGACGTTGTTTGATGCGTGCGAGGTGCATGGGCAGCGTGCACGGGGTACTCGAGGGCGTGCTTGCGGTGCTCAGACGCGTTCGGAGTGCTTCGTGGTGTCGAGCAGCTTGTTATAGCCAAATGCAACCATTGGATGATCCTTGGCGGTTTGATTTCAGGCTTCGGATTCAATTCGTCGCTCTATTGCGTTTCGCGAGCCGTGCGCTCGTTAGGTGAGTGGTTTGATTCCAACCCTTCTGGGAGCGTTCGATGCACGTAGTCGTGCTTCGCGCTTCCATGGGGCTTTAATTGCACCCTAAATATGTTAGATATCATGCATGCTAGGTTGTATAGCTCGTATATTGTGTAGAACCCCTATTCTACCTTATACTTGCCTATGTATTGTATAGAATATGGCATGACTTAGGTTATTTTGTTTGAATTACTACCTTATTATCATTTGAACATATCAGGCATGTCTAAACTTGGGTTAATAACGGGTGTATGCGTAATATTCCTCTGATTTAGGACTCGAGGGTGTGGTATAGTTGTTGCACCCATCTGTTGGGGCAAAACTATGACCAGCTTGAGAGAGGATGAGGCGTTTCCTCTCCCTCGCCCTCCTTCTCTTCGCGAACCGAGTGAGTAGATGTAGTTCCTACTTGACTCGGGTTTGCTTGGAATTATTGGCATGCACCTGTTGTTGCGCAGATCGCGCTTAACCCGTCCCTTCTAGGTTGGTGTTATCCAACGTATAATAGGTTGTAATTTGTGTATATTTATCTGTTTGATGCCATGTATGCATGATTAAGTAGGCCATCGTAGTGTAGTTAATTGCATATTCTGTATATGCCTATTGGGCCATGAGCCTTGTCTAATGAGATTAGACAAGTGTATGACCTCCTATGGGGTCATACCATGCCTTTGACACATAGAATAAAATGTCTTCCCCGCATCTGAGTTATGCGCCCTGGAGGGAATTCATGAGAATTCATTGCGCTTATCGGTGTTTGATAACCGATGATGACGGATCCATAGGGATCATGTTCGCGGGTGTCGAGTGTTCTTTCCTTCGTCGGCTCCGAGTAGAGACTGCCCGGCGTAGTAAAGTCCGGTGGAGATCTCCCCGATACTACTCATGACGCGTGTTGGTGTGCCCATACAGCTGAGGTAGCGGTCTTGGGAGACTAGTCCGGTAGAGGCCTGAACCCTGTGAGATGCCAGGGGCCACCAGGTAGTAGGGGCCACACCGGGAGAGACTACCGGAAGACGAGTGGTGTAGAACAATCGACCTCTTCCCCAAGAGCCTATGTCACCCCAAGGAGGGAGTGAGGATGAGGGTGTGGTGGGTCGGCGTTGGTTCGATCTGCCAGTTCGTGTAATTTCCCAAGATCCTATGTCACCCATCGGGGTGAGGGTGAGGGTATTGGCGTGAGTGGGGTGGGCTCGAGTTGATACTCGACCCACCAGCTTGTGTAGTAGGTTTTCCCCTGGGGTTCGCGCTGCGAACAAGTAGTGGCTCCTCCCAATATCGTCGTATGTCGTGGCCCAGATGTTGAAGCTGCCCTGACAGAGGACTCCCACTTGTAAGTACTCCCGATGCATTCGGCGAATGTACAGATCATGGGAGTGTACCAGGTGAGGCTACGCGAGGGTGGACCACCGGACGATATTGCGAGCATGGATTATCGTTCTCCCCTTCGCCGGATCCGTGTGGATGCTTCCTAGGTACGAGCCACCCTGGGTGGACCCCCACCTGTAGGTACCATCGACACTGTCGACAGTGTACTGACCGTGGCCGGCTCCAGGTAGAGGCTGCCCGGGAGAGCGCTACCAGATGACGAACGGTGTAGAACAGCAAGTTTTGTCCTTCAAGTCCCTAGACTCACCCCTGTGGGGGCTAGGGCGAGGGCAGGGTATGGTTGCACCGCCGTGTGACCTTGTTAACCGTTGGGTTTCTACCCATGGTTTCCTTGATAGGTGATTGCCTTAGGATCGAATGTTGGTGTTGGTGTTTGGTTTCTGACCACTCACTGAGCTTGTAGCTCACCCCTCGCTTATGTTTTTCCCCAGTTGACGCTGAGTCAGATCCAAGAGAAGAGCTCCCCTGGCGCCATCCGAGTAGGAGACCTGCGTTCGCGTTGGATGTCTTGCGAGTCGGAGGCTATCAGCATTCCCTTTTTATTGTATGTATTATACTTGTGCTTGTGCACGGTATGTAGACTGTTGATGTCAGTTATTGTATATATTGGCTCTCACAGGACAGCTGATTGTGTACTCTAGTCTGTAATATGTCTTTGAATTACAGACTTAGTCATTTGAGCTTCCGCTTTTTGTATATATTTGATGTCAGTTACTTGTGTATTGCCTTTTCTATTGTGGAGTATTTATTTGACCTCGTGTATGAATTACTGATATCATTTATATATTTGCCACGTCTCGGGGACAGCCGCCCTGGGGCGTGACAAGACATCATTTTCTGACCTAAACAACATTTTTCCACACGCACCCCATTTTTCAAACCGGGCTCCATTTTTTTACCCACGCATCATTTTCGACCCACACTCCATATTTTCGATCCAAAAAAGATTTTCGATAGAGACTCTCACTTTTTAGGCCCAGGCATCATTTTACAACCGAGACTGCATTTCTCGACGCATAAATTTTTTTCGACTGAGACTGCATTTTTGACCCAGCCAATATTTTCAGATCAGGCAGTATCTTCTCGACATGTACACCATTCTCATACGCAGATAACATTTTTTCGACATTGACAACATTGTTAACGGACAACCCATTTTTTTGACCCAGGCACCATTTTTCGACCCCAGAAATAATATTTCAGCCGAGGTGTCCTTTTTCGACCAATACCCCAATTTTGGAACCAGGCACAATCTTTTCGACCGCCACACCACATTACGATCAAGACACCATTTTTGGACAAAAAACCGACCCGCACAACAATTTTTGACCCAGAGTCCGTTTTTTTTATTTAGATATCATTTTCTTCATGTGCACAGCATTTTCTCGTAATATAGAACATTTAGCATTTTGTCATTTTAGAAATTATTTTTTGACCCGTATAGTATTTTCGATACATACTCCTATTTTTTAGCCACACGCCATTTATTTCACCTAGACTATTTCTTCGACTTCGATCCCATTTTTTGGCCTAGACACAATACTATGACTCGGACAACATTTTTCGACCCGCACCCCGGTTTTCGTCCCATACTCCATTTTCTTGAAACAGATTACATTTAGCAACGCCGTCATCATTTTCTCGATTGACACACCTTTTATTCCAACCGAGACCCCCTTTTGTGATCCAAACTATATTTTCGACAAAGGGGCTCATTTTTTCAACCCAGGCATCGTTTTTCAACAGAGATTGCATTTTTCGACCCAAACAACATTTCAGCTAAGACTGCATTTTTTTGACCCAACCAATATATTCGAACCATGCCCTGTCTTGTCGACCTAAACACCATTCTTATATGCAGATAACATTATTTCAACATGGACAACATTTTTCACACCATTTTTTGACCTTGAAAACATGTTTTCGACCCAGACAACATTTTTCGACCCACACACAATTTTTTGTAACAAACTCCATTTTTTCGACATAGATAGCATTTTTTTGTCTCGGGTAAAATTTTTCAACCTAGACTCCATTTTTCACTCAGAAAACTATTTTTCGACCGAGACACCATTTTTTAACCCGGACAGCATTTCGACAAAGGCACTCATTTTTCGACCCAGGCATCATTTTTCGTATCGGGTAAAATTTTTCTACCTAGACTCCATTTTTCACCGAGACAACTATTTTTCGACCGGGACAGTATTTTCGACACAGACTCCATTTGTTTGCCCCAAACATCATTTTCGAATTCACACATTTTTTCAACCCGCACACATTTTTCATACCGAGACTCAATTTTTTAACCCAGACACCATTTTTTTACCAAGAACCCATTTTATAGACCCAAACAACATATTTCGACCTAGTTATCATTTTTTTGACATGTTCTGCATTTTCTCGTATTATACAACATTTAGCATTTTGTCGTTTTAGAAACTATTTTCGACCCGCACAGTATTTTCGATACAGAAACGAATTTTTTAGCCGAACGCCATTTTTTTCGCCCAAACAAAATTTCTTTGGATTCCATCCCATTTTTTGGCCTAGACATAATATTTTGACCCGGATAACATTTTTCGATCCAACCTGTATATCCGACATAGGCGCTCATTTTTTCGACCCAGGCATCACTTTTCAACAGAGACTGCATTTTTTGACCCATACACCATTTTCGACTAAGACTGCATTTTTTAAACCCAACAAATATATTCGAACCAGGACCTGTTTTGTCGACCTAAACACCATTCTTGTACGCAGATAACATATTTTTGACTTGGACAACTTTTTCACAACATTTATTGACCTAGAAAACATATTTTCGACAGAGACAACATTTTTCGGCCCACACACAATTTTTTGTCCCAGACTCCATTTTTTTTTACTTAGACACCATATTTTCGATGTAGATAGCATTATTTCGTATCGGGTAAAATTTTTCAACCTAGAATCTTTTTTTCTCCCAGACAACTATTTTTCGACTGAAACAGTATTTTCGACACAGACTCCATTTTTTTGTCCCAAATATCTTTTTCGAATTGACACATTTTTTTAATCCGCACACATTTTTCCTACCGTGGCTCAATTTTTTAACCCAGACACCATTTTTCGACCAAGAACCCATTTTGTAGTCCCAAACAACATATTTCAACCTAGACATCATTTTCTGACCTAAACAACATTTTTCCACACGCACCCCATTTTTCAAACCGGGCTCCATTTTTTTACCCACGCATCATTTTCGACCCACACTCCATATTTTCGATCCAAAAAACATTTTCGATAGAGACTCTGACTTTTTATGCCCAGGCATCATTTTACAACCGAGACTGCATTTCTCAACGCATAAATTTTTTTTGACTGAGACTGCATTTTTGACCCAGCCAATATTTTCAGATCAGGCAGTATGT
The DNA here is from genome assembly GCA_030737845.1 of Acorus calamus. Taxonomy (NCBI): domain Eukaryota; kingdom Viridiplantae; phylum Streptophyta; class Magnoliopsida; order Acorales; family Acoraceae; genus Acorus; species Acorus calamus. The sequence continues at coordinate 20,304,973 of CM060860.1, forward strand.
TCTCGACATGTACACCATTCTCATACGCAGATAACATTTTTTCGACATTGACAACATTGTTAACGGACAACCCAGTTTTTTGACCCAGGCACCATATTTCGACCCCAGAAATAATTTTTCAGCCGAGGTGTCCTTTTTCGACCAATACCCCAATTTTGGAACCAGGCACAATCTTTTCGACCGCCACACCACATTACGATCAAGACACCATTTTTGGACAGAAAACTGACCCGCACAACTATTTTTGACCCAGAGTCCGTTTTTTTTATTTAGATATCATTTTCTTCATGTGCACTGCATGTTCTCGTAATATAGAACATTTAGCATTTTGTCATTTTAGAAATTATTTTTTGACCCGTATAGTATTTTCGATACATACTCCTATTTTTTAGCCACACGCCATTTATTTCACCTAGACAATTTCTTCGACTTCGATCCCATTTTTTGGCCTAGACACAATACTCTGACTCGGACAACATTTTTCGACCCACACCCCGGTTTTCGTCCCATACTCCATTTTCTTGAAACAGATTACATTTAGCAACGCCGTCATCATTTTCTCGATTGACACACCTTTTATTCCAACCGAGACCCCCTTTTGTGATCTAAACTATATTTTCGACAAAGGGGCTCATTTTTTCGACCCAGGCATCATTTTTCAACAGAGATTGCATTTTTCGACCCAAACCACATTTCAACTAAGACTGCATTTTTTTGACCAAACCAATATATTCGAACCATGCCCTGTCTTGTCTACCTAAACACCATTCTTATTTGCAGATAACATTATTTCAACATGGACAACATTTTTCACACCATTTTTTGACCTAGAAAACATGTTTTCGACCCAGACAACATTTTTCGACCCACACACAATTTTTTGTAACAGACACCATTTTTTAGACATAGATAGCATTTTTTTGTCTCGGGTAAAATTTTTCAACCTAGACTCCATTTTTCACTCAGAAAACTATTTTTCGACCGAGACACCATTTTTTAACCCGGACAGCATTTCGACAAAGGCACTCATTTTTCGACCCAGGCATCATTTTTCGTATCGGGTAAAATTTTTCTACCTAGACTCCATTTTTCACCGAGACAACTATTTTTCGACCGGGACAGTATTTTCGACACAGACTCCATGTTTGCCCCAAACATCATTTTCGAATTCACACATTTTTTCAACCCGCACACATTTTTCATACCGAGACTCCATTTTTTAACCCAGACACCATTTTTTTACCAAGAACCTATTTTATAGACCCAAACAACATATTTCGACCCAGTTATCAATTTTTTGACATGTTCTGCATTTTCTCGTATTATACAACATTTAGCATTTTGTCGTTTTAGAAACTATTTTCGACCCGTACAGTATTTTCGATACAGAATCGAATTTTTTAGCCGAACGCCATTTTTTTCGCCCAAACAAAATTTCTTTGGATTCCATCCCATTTTTTGGCATAGACATAATATTTTGACACGGATAACATTTTTCGATCCAACCTGTATATCCGACATAGGCGCTCATTTTTTGACCCAGGCATCACTTTTCAACAGAGACTGCATTTTTTGACCCATACAGCATTTTCGACTAAGACTGCATTTTTTAAACCCAACAATTATATTCGAACCAGGCCCTGTTTTGTCGACCTAAACACCATTCTTAAACGCAGATAACATATGTTTGACTTGGACAACTTTTTTCACAACATTTATTGACCTAGAAAACATATTTTCGACAGAGACAACATTTTTCGACCCACACAAAAATTTTTGTCCCAGACTCCATTTTTTTTTACTTAGACACCATATTTTCGATGTAGATAGCATTATTTCGTATCGGGTAAAATGTTTCAACCTAGAATCGTTTTTTCTCCCAGACAACTATTTTTCGACTGAAACAGTATTTTCGACACAGACTCCATTTTTTTGTCCCAAACATCTTTTTTGAATTGACACATTTTTTTAATCCACAAACATTTTTCCTACCGTGGCTCAATTTTTTAACCCAGACACCATTTTTTGACCAAGAACCCATTTTGTTGTCCCAAACAACATATTTCAACCTAGACATCATTTTCTGACCTAAACAACATTTTTCCACACGCACCCCATTTTTCAAACCGGGCTCCATTTTTTTACCCACGCATCATTTTCGACCCACACTCCATATTTTCGATCCAAAAAACATTTTCGATAGAGACTCTCACTTTTTAGGCCCAGGCATCATTTTACAACCGAGACTGCATTTCTCGACGCATAAAATTTTTTTGACTGAGACTGCATTTTTGACCCAGCCAATATTTTCAGATCAGGTAGTATGTTCTCGACATGTACACCATTCTCATACGCAGATAACATTTTTTCGACATTGACAACATTGTTAACGGACAACCCATTTTTTTGACCCAGGCACCATTTTTCGACCCCAGAAATAATTTTTCAGCCGAGGTGTCCTTTTTCTACCCATACCCCAATTTTGGAACCAGGCACAATCATTTCGACCGCCACACCACATTACGAACAAGACACCATTTTTGGACAGAAAACCGACCCGCACAATATTTTTTGACCCAGGGTCCATTTTTTTATTTAGATACCTTTTTCTTGACGTGGACTGCATTTTCTCGAATTATACAAAATGTTGCATTTTATCGTTTTAGAAATTATTTTCGACCCGCACAATATTTTCACCGAGACAAAATCTTCGACTTCGATCCCATTTTTTGGCCTAGACATAATATTTTGACCCGGACAACATTTTCGACCCACACCCCGGTTTTTGTCGCATATTTCATTTTTTTGAAACACACAATATTGAGCTACGCCATCATCATTTTCTCGACTAACAGCGCCGATAGGGAGGATGAACGTACAACTCTCCGGGTCCCATCTCTCCGCCAAGGCTTCCACGTATGGAGATGGACGTGGAACGGCTCGATCGAAAAGAAGGAACGGAAGCCCGCTCCATCCACTAAGCTCCTCTCCTCCTGCCCTAGGGCATTGTACCACCTCTTCGTCCCGTGTCATAAAGCCCGGATACTATTCGGCCTCTACAAAACAAACGAAGGAAACATGGGTTAGTTTAAAAGCGATCGAGAGGTAAGGATCCAAGTCTAAACGAATCCACTTTCTAGAAACCATGCTTAGCACAATAAAACTCCTACACATCTGAGGCATGAAATATGAGACTTCATACGAAAATTTACCCTCGTTTATTTGCAAAACATACCTATAAGATCACATGCTTTACTCTCTTATCCCACCGTGGTCACCACCCACATCACAGCCTATCATGCTTACACTTTCCTTAAAACACACCTAAGCATATAGAACACTTGGACCCATGAAATGCATGCATACACTCCTTCATGCTCTATCACGATCAAACACGTACGAAGTCATACACACGTAAAAAAAAAAGTATCGCATGCGAACATACTAACCATATCACTTCTCTCTCCTTTATATACATATAACAAACATGGATATCTATATATAGAAATTGCACCCCTTCCTAGGAAAAATAAAACCATATCAGCATGCTTACACATCCCACCGAGATTAAACTTATACACAAGCATGCCTAATTAAAAACGCACATATACGAGTATAAAATACGCTAAAACACCTATCCATACCACCCAATAGACATGCACATATAACCAAATAAGAGGCTAAAGACTAAAGAGTTAGGAACATACCACGGCCCGTGTGGACCCAGGAGCGTCCACCTCGGCCTCGTCGGGATCGTCCATCCCATCGTCATCCCCCTACTCCTCGTCCTCCTCGAACACGGCCTCCTCGGCCTCAGCCCCAACACCAACACCGGCCTCTGCAACCCCGGTGCCCCTACCCTCGGCCTCCCCGACCCCATCCCTAGCCTCTCCTATCCCCTCCACCCTCTCCATGCCGGAGATAAACTCCGCAAAAGCCCCCATAGCCCTACTCTCCTCATCATTTTCCCGACTGACACACCATTTATCCCAACCGAGACCCCATTTTTCGATCTAAACTATATTTTAGACAAAGGCGCTCATTTTTTCGACGCAGGCATCATTTTTCAACAGAGACTGCATTTTTTGACCCATACAACATTTTTGACTAAGACTGCATTTTTTTGACCCAACCAATATATTAGAACCAGGCCCTGTTTTGTCGACCAAAACACCATTCTTATACGCAGATAACATTTTTTCGACATTGACAAAATTTTTCAACCTAGAAAACATATTTTCGACCGAGACAACATTTTTCGACCCACACACAATTTTTTGTCCCTGACTCCGTTTTTTTCTTAAACACCATATTTTCGACATAGATAGCATTTTTTCGTATCGGGTAAATTATATCAACCTAGACTCCATTTTTCACCCAGAAAACTAATTTTTGGCTAAGGTTTCATTTTACAACGAGACTGCATTTGTCGACGCAGAAAACTTTTTCGACTGAGACTGCAGTTTTTTTACCCAGCCCAATATTTTTAGATCAGGCAGTATGTTCTCGACTTGTACACCATTCTAATACGGAGATAACATTTTTTTGACGTTGACAACATTTTTAACAGAGAACCCAGTTTCTTGACCCAGCACCATTTTTCGACCCCCGATATAATTTTTTGTCTGAGGTGTCATTTTTTGACCCATATCCCAATTTTGTAACCAGGCACAATCTTTTCGACCACCACACGGCATTACGAACAAGGCACAATTTTTGGACAGAAAAACCGACCCGCACAACATTTTTCAACCCAGAGTCCATTTTTTTTTATGCAGATACCATTTTCTTGACGTGGACTGCATTTTCTCGTATTATACATATCACGCCCTGGGGGTCCTTGAGTCGTGGCAAATATATAAAGCATCAGCTATCATACAAAAGGTTAACAGTGACTCTAACAAATAATACACATGGCTAGAAAGCAATGATAACTGATAACTCAAATGAAAGGTGGAAGCACAAAAATATCAATATGTCTGTAAATCAAAACATTATTATAGACCCGAATACACAGTCACTGTCCTGTGAGAGCCAAGCCTAGCCAAATAAAATACAAGTGCCACATGCACAATTTACAAATACACAAGACTCTAGGACTGCAGACAGCCTCACACTCGCCAATCCGCTAGACTGGACGCTTCCCCGCACGCAAGACCACACCACAAGGAAGCTCCAGCTCCACGCCCAACAACACCCCTGTAAAAGAAACTGTACGCGAGGGGTGAGCTACAAGCTCAGTGAGTGGTCAGAAACCAAACACCAACATAACAATTTGATATTAAGGCAATTCCTATCAAGGAAAGGCATGGGTAGAGACCCAACGGGTAACAAGGTCACGCGGCGGCGCGACCATACCCCGCCCTCGCCCTAGCCACCACAGGGGTGACCCTAGGGACTTGAAGGACAAAACTTGCTGTTTTACACCGTTCGTCATCCGGTAGTGCTCACCCGGGTAACCTTTACCTGGAGCCGGCCACGGTCAGTACACTGTCGAGCGCGTCGATGGTACCTACAGGTGGGGGTCCACCAAGCGTGGCTCATAGCTAGGAAGCATCCACACGGATCCGACGAAGGGGAGAACAATAATTCACACTCGCAATATCGTCTGGTGGCCCACCGTCATGTCGCCTCACCTGTTACACTTCCATGATCAGTACATCGGCCGAACGCATCGGGAGTACGCATCGGGCAAGGCCAAGCACGCCCTCGAGCACCTCGTGCACGCTGCCCGCGCACTCCGCACGCACCGAACAACGTCAAGCACGTCCTCGAGCACCTCGTGCACGCTTTCCACGCACTCGGCACGCATGGACCCATAATATGCTGTTATATCTCAATCAGAGTCCTTAAACCCCAACAGGTAGCTAAAAAACAAAATTTTAGTTACTCCGATCGAAATTAGGACTCTAAATGACACAGGCCTAACAATACAACATTTAGCATTTTGTCGTTTTAGAAATTATTTTTCAACTCGTACAGTATTTTCGATACAGACTGCTCTTTTTTAGCCGAATGCCATTTTTCTCACCCAGCAAAAATTTCTTCGGCTTCGATCCAATTTTGACCCGGACACAATATTTTGACCCGGACAACATTTTTCGACCCACACCGCGGTTTTCATCCCATACTCCATTTTTTTGAAACAGACAACATTTAGCAACGCCGTCATCATTTTCTAGACTGACACACCATTTAGTCCAACCGAGACCCCATTTTTTTATCTAAACTATATTACCGACAAAAGCGCTCATTTTTTCGAACCAGGCATCATTTTTCAACAGAGATAACATTTTTCGAACCATAAAACATTTTCAACAAAGATTGCATTTTTTTTACCCAACCAATATATTCGAACCAGGCCCTATTTTGTCGACCTAAACACCATTCATATACGCAGATAACATTTTTTTTACTTTGACAACATTTTTCACATCATTTTTCGACCAAGAAAACATATTTTCAACCGAGACAACATTTTTCGACACACACACAATTTTTTGTCCCACTCCATTTTTTTTTACTCATACACC